>JAJIBD010009620.1:45000-55186 GCA_021461705.1 Cryptotis parvus
GGGATTGAACCCGGGTCAGCCATGTGCAAGGCAAACACCCAACTATTGCTCCGGCCCATCGTCACTGTTTTCTAATTGCTCTTGTGTGCTAAGAGGCCCCGTGTCTAGACAAAGTCCACGTCATGCTGAGTCGGTACAGCAAACCTGCTGGTAGATTGACCTTTCAAACTCTTTAGAATCTTTTGTTCACTTTCTCCTGAACCAGCTTTTTTTCTCTCTACTCTTCCAATATTTTCTGTATTTGGTCATGACGTCACTGGATTCCAGGGAGAAAAATACTTACATTTCCGGAATCTGTCTATCCATAATGAACCTTTGAAGTCACGTTGAACAAAATTTGGTTCATGTCATAAGAATCGCTGCTGATGAGCCCTCGCTGTCGGCACCTTCCCAGCGCCAGCTCCAAGCAGAAGCGATCTTCAGCCATCTTTCAGAGCACTGAGCTTAGGACGGGCTCATCCAGCACTAGCTGTGGTCCTTATTGCTGTCCTGTGAGTTGCCGCCTTGCCACCCCGCCCCGTGCTTAGACCATGTGTGCATCCCTTTGAGTCTGTCCAGCCATGAGATGCTTCTTTGAAGAAACGAAACACAGCTGTTCTTATTTCCCACCAGCCCTTTCTGTCCTTACTGTTGCTGAGGCTGTAGCGTTCTGTTGTGCTGCTAGAGACCACACGCTTTGCTGTGTTGGGGACCCGCAGGGCATGACCGCTCAGCTGCCATGCAGCTCTGGGACCTGTTGTCTCTCCTACGGGCCCTCTGCCTCTGGGATAGCCGCGTGCCCCCCATTGTGAATGTCTGGATGGTGCTTTCCTGTCAGGTTTTCTCCATCTCATGTCGCCTGATAGGTTATGGGGTAAATATTGGGTAAAAGCTGGTTTCTCAAGCAGTTAATCACTATGTAATGTGTTCTGTGTCCAGGAGATGGCAGCAGAGGAACACCCTTGATTTGCCACTCTGAGGCCCAACCCTGTTCTTCCCTCCCCAAAAGCTTCTGTTTCATGTTTGGACCTTTTTGCAGATACGCATGTCTGCGCCATTCCATTTTAAATGTTGTAGCAGAGAGGGTGCGGGTGGCTTCTGGCTTGTGGAGGTGCTTTGTGAACGTCTGCTCTGGTGATTCTTCGTATAGGAACAGCAACCCGAGGTCAAAAGCTCTGGGTTGCAAGACAAGAGACACGTTTCACTCTTCAGAGGACAGCTTGTTCTCAGGCAAGACATTTAACTTCTTTACTCTCAGATTAATTGGCAGATCAGTGGCATTGGAGATTTGTGGTTGGCTTCTAAAATCACAGGATTATTTTTTAAAAGTTTTTAAAATTTTATTAATTTATTTTTTTGCTTTTTGGGTCACACCTGGTGGTGCTCAGGGGTTACTCCTGGCTCTGCACTCAGGAATTACTCCTGGTGGTGCTCGGGGAATCATATAGATGTCAGGGATCGAACCCTTGTTAACCATGTGCAAGGCAGACGCCCTCCCCGCTTGCTGTCGCTCCAGCCTCCAATCACAGTCTTACCCTCCGCATGCTCAGTTTGGGCTACAGACTGGGTATCCTAAGGCGTGTGCCCTGAGGATGGAGGACGCACGGTCAGTGCACATAGCACATGCTTATGGATGGAAGCATTGCACCCATGGGTGCAAAACTGTGTTTAGGTCGGTAGGTCAGAACTTTCGAGATGGTGTAGAGTGGAGTCATAGGAAGGGATGCGTGAAGCCAGTGGAATAAGAAAAGATGGAATCTTGGGGCTTGCTGCAACTCGGATGAAACCAGAGGGAATCACATTAGGTGAAATAAATCAAGGAGGAAGGACAAGTGTCAAACGATCTCATTCTTGTGGTATGTGGAAAAACAGAGCATGGGAGCAGACGGTAATCCTTGGCCTTGGATTACAAAACTCAGATCGTTGAATTGGAAAGACGAGCGAGGAGAGGGAGAGGCAGGCTGGCGGGTGTAAGGACAGCGCAGGAGGGTCCCGGGTCTGTGGTGGGCTTAGGGGCAGTGCTGGAGGGTCCCGGGGTCTGTGGTGGGCTTAGGGGCAGTGCTGGAGGGTCCCGGGGTCTGTGGTGGGCTTAGGGGCAGTGCTGGAGGGTCCTGGGGTCTGTGGTGGGCTTATGGGCAGTGCTGGAGGGTCCCGGGTCTGTGGTGGGCTTATGGGGCAGTGCTGGAGGGTCCCGGGTCTGTGGTGGGCTTAGGGGGCAGTGCTGGAGGGTCCCGGGTCTGTGGTGGGCTTAGGGGCAGTGCTGGAGGGTCCGGGGTCTGTGGTGGGCTTAGGGGCAGTGCTGGAGGGTCCTGGGGTCTGTGGTGGGCTTAGGGGCAGTGCTGGAGGGTCCTGGAGACGTGGCTTTGCTGAGGTACAGTAACTTTGTGCAGGAAACCTGAAGCACCAAGACTTTCAAACCACGTACCGAAACTACAGTAAAATTTCTGAAAGATTTTATTTTATTTTATTTTATTTTTGCTTTTTGGGTCACACCTGGCAATGCTCAGGGGTTAATCCTGGCTCTGCACTCAGGAATTACTCCTGGCGGTACTCGGGGACCATATGGGATGCTGAGGATCGAACCCGGGCTGGCATGGGCCGGCCGTGTGCAAGGCAAACGCCCTACCTGCTGGGCTATCGCTCCGGCCCCAAGAAAGATTGTATTTTAAACCATGCCTTCTGAACTTTAAATTCCATGCTTGCTTGTAGGTACCACTGTGCAGGTGTGCCCAAGCCCAGACTTACTCTTTCTCTCTGTATTCTACCCTCTTAAATAGTGGGGATCTTAACAATATTGTTTTGTTTTGGCTTTTTGGGTCATACCCAGCAATGCTCAGGGGTTACTCCTGGCTCTGCACTCATGAATTACTCCTGGTGGTGCTCGGGGGGGCCCTCTGGGATGCCGGGATCAAACCTGGGTTGGCAGCATCCAGAGCAAATGCTCTACCCATTCTACTACCTCTCCATCCCGCCCCAAAGTTTTACAGTAAAATTTCTTTCTGATTCACTCAGTAAATGTTATGCCTACTTATTTTTTATGTCCATGTATCCGGGTCCCATAAAAATTTCTCAGGTGAAAAGAGGCTGTGAGTGGAAAAATATCTAAGGAGCCAGCTCTGTGCCACTGCACAGCAGTCACGATCTCTCTTTTGTTTGCTTAATTTTGGGCCACTCCTGGCGGTGCTCAGGCCTTACTCATGGTTCTGCACTCAGGGATCACTCCTGGCAGGGTTGGACATGGGTGAGGGGATGCCGGGATCGAACCTGGGTTGGCCACGTGCCCGGCAAATGCCCTCCCTGCTGTACTGTCGCTCTGGGCCCAGACTCTCCCCATGGCTCTCTGAGAGGAAGAGGAGATGCCGAGGAAGCTGGGATTTGTTTTGGGAGATACCACATCTGAAAGCAAAGTGAGTTAAAGACCTTCTCTCCTCTCTGACCTCTGAATGGGACGGAGGGATTTTTGGAAGCCAAGAGAGACATTGTCCGCTCAGAAGGTTTGCCCACTGTTTTATGAGGACAGTCGGTGTAAGTGTGCTGCCTTTGGAGCACTTCGGGCTCACGCAGTCATGTTTCTATTTTCAGAAGTACCTTTTAAAAATGGACTTGGCAGACTGCAGTTGCTTAAATGAGTCCTTGCTCCTGATCCTGCTTGAAGTAAAGACTTTCTGCCTCTTCGTCAGAATCTCTTAGATAACCTTGAATAGTGAACTGACCTAGATCTTTTCTGAAAAAAAAAAATCTAAACAAAACAAAAACTTAAGGCAGAAAGTTTGAAAAGGGGAAACAGAATGTGATTCACAGTTTCTGTGCACTTATGCTGAAAATGGCTCCTTGACGTATAAATAAAATAGAGTAATAGCTCTAGGATTGGTCAGGAATGACATTGTTTTATAACAAAGCTACGTGCTTAGAAGAAACAATACTTGGCACAAACATTCATAAAGATTGGGAAGCAGGACGGCAAGGTAGGGCTGGGGCAAAAAATACAGCTCACGGGAGTTTATTTGTCCTTGACTGGTCTCTGCCTTTCCTGCTTGAATAGGACACGCCTCGTCACTGCACTGTCCTTCAGAGCGCCCGTCTCGCTGTGTCTTCCCCAGTACTCCTTTTCTCTTTTCAGTTAAATGTTTGTTTTTAAGCCACCGTAAGGGAGACAATTGCAGAGCTGTTCACGATTGGGTTTCAGTCGTACAGTCTTCTAGCACCCACCCTCCACCTTCCCTGGTTCTCTTGAGAAATCCCTCATTTTCCCTTTCTTTTTTTCTTTAGTCACTCTTAATTCATTACAATAGAATTCTGCCGCACTTTCTGGCCGGTGAATTTACACCGGCAAAGTGCTCTGTGGCTTTCCTAAGTGCTGCTGAGTCGTGTCATCATCTACTGTTCTCAGGAGTGTGTTTAGAGACTGGATGCTGAATTCTCTAATCTCTAGTTGCTCTCTGCAGTACCGCTCTTTCTTCTTCATTTGCTTGTGGGTCACACTCAGACAGTGCTCAAGGGATCATGCGATATTTAGGATGGGACCTGGGGCCCTGTGTGAGTTCACTCAGCCCTCTTCTGTCTCTCCAGCTGTGGTACCGTAATTCCTGCTCACCCGTGGCCTGTCTCTCCAGCTGTCGTACCATAATTCCCACTCAGCCCTTTGTCTGTCTCATCAGCTGTGGTACCGTAATTCCTGCTCACTCCTGTTCTTTCTAATTGCTCCTTCTGTCTCCCTTTCCCCCCTTTTCTATTGCAATCCCCTAAGTACAGTTCCACAGACTGATTTTCTCTTCCTAGCACTCTGGATATATGCACCCCTCTTTTATCAGCTGTCACTTAATTCTCTGTTTCCAGTCCCCCACTTTCTGCCTGGCTTTAGAATATCAAAAGTATTAGGTCTTTCTTAGAACAAGGCCTGGCTTTCAGTGTGACCCAAACCCTATTTTCCTTCCCCTCTTAGTTCTTCATCATTTTGTTTGTGTACTTATTTATCGGTTTTTTGGGGTCACACCCAGCTGACACTTAGGGGTTCCTCCAGTCTCTGCAGTCATGAGTTACTCCTGGTGGTACTTGGGGTATATGGAATGCTGGGGATCGAACCCAGGTCAGCCATGTGAAGGGCAGACACCCTCCCCGCTGGACTGTCACTTCAGCCCTGCTTCATCTTTTCAACGTGTTGTTACAGGTATTTCTTTAAGTTCTCAAATCCTCTTTAGTATAAACAGCCCAACTACTCCCTCCCTCCTGACCCCCTGAAAAAGGCCAGAGAGATCTAATTTGTGGTGGTGGGGCCACACCAGTGGTACTCAGTACTACTCCTGGCACTGTGCTCAGGACTTAACCCACGGATGACCAAAACTGGAGCCTTAACTTGTGCAAAACTAGAGCCTTAACTCCTGTACTCTCTTCCTAGATCTCTCAGATTAATAATGGGAAAACAAGTTGTCCTGTTTGTCACCCAGTTTAGACCTTGGAACTCAAACTCGCTGCCTTCTCCTTTAATTTGCACCAGGAAATGCCAAACCTTTCTAAAGGCTGCTGTTCTCCATGTCTCTGGTCTTCCTCCCTCACCAGGCTCATCTGTTCTCTCACTCTCCGGCTTTCAGTCCTAGAGCAGCGGCCCGGGATGCTGGCACCTGCTTTCCTAGGAAACTGCCATTCTCTAGAGATCCAGTCACCTCTGATTATTCTTGCTGACCTTGTCCAGCAATACTGTGTCCGGCTTCCTGTCCAGAGTGCTATCTCTTTAGAGACTTCTTTATATCCCAAATTCTAATCATCACATGTTTATTTGTACAGCATTCCCACAAGATCCTGCTGGAGATAGGCCTTGTGCATTTGAGGGGGTGGACGGGGGAGGCACACTCGGTAGTGCCTAGGGGGCTACTCCCAGTGGTGCTGGGCTGTGAGGTGTTGGGGATCTCAGCCCAGCCTTTGGAACTACCTCCCCAGCCCCGAGCCTTATTCATTTTGATATCTGGTACAGGTTAAAAAAAAAAGTCATCTTAGATATGGTTGATTTGAGTAGAAGGAAAAAATACATGAGCGTCACCCAGACTGTAAAGATAGTAAATAAATTATTGGGGAATTAAAAGCCAGCCTGAAGAGGAAACTACAATAATCCTGACGCTGAATTTCATCCGTTAATTGAGTATAGTAATCATTTTATGAGACTTAAGGGGCTAAGGGTAAAAGATGTAAAAAAAAAAAAGTTCCACTTTTCTAAACCTTAAGGAATAGTTGTTTGCAGTGCTTAAAAATATAAGAATTTGCTTACTTAGATCTTAAGCTCATTTTATATGATAATCTGTAATGTGAATGTAACCTGGTGGGATAAACTGGTTAACACTTTTTTTTTTTTTTTTTGCTTTTTGGGTCACACCCGCAATGCTCAGGGGTTTCTCCTGGCTCTGCACTCAGGAATCACTCCTGGCAGTGCTCGGGGGACCATATGGGATGCCGGGGATCGAACCCCTGCCGGCATGGGCCTGCCGCATGCAAGGCAAACGCCCTACCCACTGGGCTATCGCTCCGGCCCCACTTTATTTTTTTTTTTTTTGTCTTTTTTTTAAAAATAATATTTGAGCAAAATATAGGGATTTGCTCACTTAGATCTTAAGCTCATTGTGATTATCTGTAATATGACGTAACCTTAGTGGGATAAGTTGGTTAACATATTTCTTTTTTTTTTTTTTGTTCTTTTTTTGGGTCACACCCTGCAATGCTCTGGGATTACTCCTGGCTCTGTGCTCAGGAATTACTCCTGGCAGTGCTCTGGGAACCATATGGGATGCCAGGGATCGAACCCAGTTTGGCCACATGCAAGGCAAATGCCCTCCCGCTAGACTTTCACTCTGGCCCCTCTTCCTTTTTTTTCTTCTTTTTTTTAGGGGGTCATACCCAGCAATGCTCAGGAGTTATTCCTGGCTCTGCACTCAAGAATTACTTCTGACAGTGCTCAGGGGACCATATGGGATTCTGGGAATTGAGCCTGGGTCGGGCCACATGCAAGGCGTAACGCCATCCCCACTGTGCTATTGCTCTGGGCCCAACATATTTCTTTTCAGTGTGAATTATAGTCATTGTGGACTGGAGGGATTGTACAGGGATTCAGGAACTTGTCTTGTATACAGCTGACCTGGGTTTGATCCCTGGCACTACCAAGAGAAAGCCAAGCCCTGAGCATACAGCCAGGGTAGCTCCTGAACACAGTCAACTGTGGGTCCCCATCTTGCTCCCCCACCAAAATGTGTGGTTTCAGAAATGAGTTTTAGGGCGGGAGCCATAGCACAGCAGGAAGGGTGTTTGCCTTGTACACGACTGACCCGGGTTTGATCCCCAGCCTCCCATATGGTCCCCTGAGCACCTCCAGGAGTAATTCCTGGGTACAGAGCCCCCGGAACATCACCAGGTGTGACCTGAAAAGAAAAAAAAAGAGTTTTAGTGCTTTCTCTGTACTGGGACCAGAGCATTTATACAGCAGGGAGGGTGTATAAGGAGGGAGGGCCTATGGCCAACCCAGGTTCAATCCCCAGCATCCTATATGGCCCCCACCTCCCCATCAGCATCACCTGGAGTAATTCCTGAGTGCAGAGCCAGGAGTAAACCCCTGAGCATTGCCAGTTGTGGCCCCCAAAACCAAACAACCAACCAAACAAACAAACCCTTTATTTTAATGAAGAGAAATTTCTTAGATTTTTCTTACTTCCCTGATGCTCTAGCCAGAGACTTAGTCCTATCAAGAGCATATTTTACTGTGCAATCTGGAGTTACAGGTTTGATTTGGTTTGGTTTTTTTTGGTGGGGTTTTTTTTTTTTTTTTTTTTCCTTTTTTTTTTTTTTTTTTTTTTTTTTTTTTTTTCCCGTAATTTTTTTTTTTTTTTTATTTTTTTTTTTTTCCCCCCTTTCCTCTCTTTCCCCCCTCCCCCTCTCCCCCCCCCCTTCTTTTTTTTTCTCCCAGTGCTGTGGAGTCATTTACAGGGCGACCAAAAGTGTTGTGGGCTAGAATCTGAGCCTCCCTGCATGCAGAGTCCACTCTCAGCCTGCTGACCCATCTGTCTGGCCAGTCCTCTCTCTTCTTAACTCGAAAAATGAAGAATTTGAAGAGATTGTACAAGATCAACATGTGGAATAGAGGCTAAAAGCACAGTTGTCCAGTGCTCCGGTTTGGCGCTCCCTGCCGGGCAGTGCTGGTGAGCAACAGCAGCACCCAGACCAGTTGCTGGGGGCAGGGCAAGGGGCAGAGGCTGTGAGTTCGCTGCTCCCAGTGCTTAGGGCGCACCTGTCCTGATTCTCTGAACAGCGCCACACCCCTCTTTCGGCCACTCCAAATCCAAGTCTGAAAACTCTCAGGACTGGAGGAGAGAAGCTCAGTGGGTTGGAACACAGGCTTTGCAGGCAAGAAGGCTCTGCTTGGGGTGTGACCCCCCAAGCTCTAATCCAGAAGTCCCCTGAACAGCACCAGGTGTGGTGTCCTGCCTCAACCCCCTGAAAAGGACAATGAAAGCTCTCACACCTGTCAGACCGAGATTAATCAAAGCCCATCCCTGCTTAGTTTAGTTTAGTATTAGCGCCCGAGAGAGCTCCTATGCTTCTGTATCACCCCCAGCAATGGTGATGCTCTTTGAATTTGGAAGACAGATCTCTCTTCCGTAGCTCTTTTAGTTTGAAACAATGCTTTCACTATTACTTGCCTGAGTTTTAGGTCCCCCACCGTCCTGGTGCTTGCAGTGGGCCTGAGTCTGTTCCTGTGAATCAAGGGCTACTAGGGCCACTCCCAGCAAGGATCAGGGGGCATGTGATGTCAGGGGTCTAACTCAGAGCCTCAAATGTGCTTAGATGTGCCCTACCACTTGCGCTGTCTCCCAAACCCTGAACACTAGAAGGGTTTGCCGTTGAAAATGAAGACGTAAAATGAAAATTGACTGGGGAGAGATTCAAAAGGACAGGACAGAAGGTCCTGGGCATGGTCCCCAGTGCCCGATGGTCCTCCAGCCCTGCAGCAAGTGACCCCCAGTATCACTGGACATAGCTCCCAAAGAATCAAAACAAACAGCTTAAAGCACTTCAAGTTTATAATCTTTATGCAATAGACATAATTCAAGTAAAAAATGAGTTATACATACATCACTTAGTAATCCTACTAACATCTTTTGTTCTGCTTATTTTGATATTCTGCATACTGTTTTCTCTTCAAAATATTTCCATTATTGGGGCTTGAGAGATAGTACAGCAAGTAGGGCATATCCCTTGCATGCAGCCAACCCAGGCTCGATCCCCTGCATCCCATATGGTCCCCAGAACACCGCCAAGAGTAATTCCTGAGTGCAGAGCTAGGGGTAATCCCTGAGCATCCACAGGGTGATGACCCCCAAAAAGCAAAATATATATATATACATGTATATGTGTATGTGTGTATGTGTGGGGGGTGTATATATATATTGCCTTTGTTACAGAGGCAGACTGGGTGACTGGAGGGAGACTGGAGACCTTGGTGGAGGGATGCCATATTGAAGGAATTGGTGCTGGAACATTATATGCCTAAAACTTAATCATAAATAATTTTATAGCTTTGTAGTTCATGCTGATTCAATAGCAATTTTTAAAAATATCGCCATTATAAAAATTTGCTTTAAATAGTACCAACAGCCAATATATCAGTTTTCTAGCTTAATTAAATTCTTCCATTTTTGGCAAATTGGCTTCTATTAAAAATGTGCTTTACATTCCTATGTTTGTCTCAGATCCGTAGCTTGATTCCTTCCCCAGAGGTCGTCACTGTTCTGAGTTTGGTATTTGTTAACTAAGCTTTTTATTAATGATGATTACATTTGTGCCTGTATGTGATATTTGTCCGTATTTTTATTCTTTTATATGAAGCCTCCCAGTTCAAGACCATAGTGCCCAGAGTCCAGGGGTCCTTCCTCTGAGTCAGTGATTTTCCTCTGTGATTCATCTGATGGCTGAGATCCCAGAAATCTCCCTCATGACCTGAGTACTTCCTAAGACCATCACATCAGTTGTTAGGATTTCCATATAGTATTTGAACACATGCACGGCAGAGCCTAGCAAGTTACCCATGTCGTATTTGATATGCCAGAAACCAGTAACAATTATAGACCTCATTCCCATGACCTGAAGGAATGGTTTGAGGCTCTTTATGTTCCTTGGAGCAAGCAGATGCCCTTGGGCTACACTAGCATGTGACAGGACTTATGGAGATGTT
>JAJIBD010009621.1:0-57457 GCA_021461705.1 Cryptotis parvus
GGGGTTACTCCCAACTCTGTACTCAGGAATCACTCCTGGCGGGTGCTTGAGAAATCCTATGGGATGCTGGGATTAAAGCTGGTCGGGCCATGTATAAGGCAAACACCCACCCGCTGTACTATAGCTCCGGCCCCTGAGCCACAGGCCTCTCACATGCAAATCCTGCCCCCTTGGAGCCATCTCTTTGGCCCTTGCATTTTCTACTGATGGCTGAGAAAGGGGTGGGAAGCTGAAGAAGTGGGGGAGAGGCCACAGGCGAGGTGCCCCAGGACGGCAGTTTTCTGAGATAGGGAAGGGCTTCCCCTTCTGGGCTGTGCTCCCTGTCTGCGGTCTCTAAATGTTCCCCCAAAGGTCGTGACATGTGCTTGTGTTTGGGGCAGGGTAGATAAAGAGATTCATGTGCCTGTTACCAGCTGCGGGGCAGTTAACTTAACCAGCTAATGGAACCTGCAGCCAGCCCAAAGAAGAGGGACCCCAGAGCCCCCAAGCCAGCTGCTCCGGGCTTCAAATCATCCTTTATTATTTTCTGGGGGATTCGACCACATCAGCGGTTTTCAGGACTTACTCCTGGCTCTGCACGCAGAGATCATTCCTGGAGGTTCAGGGGATCGTGTGGGGTGCTGGGAGCTCTAGCGGGTTAGCTGCGTGCATGGCTAGAGCCTTGTGCATGTACTATCTCTCCAGGTCCATGAGCTTCAAACAGTACTGAGCATTAGCAAGGGCACCCTTATGCAGGACGGGGTGGGGAGAGGGGAGAGAGAGACGGAACAGCGAGTGAGGAACTGAGGCAAGCCTGTGGGAATCTGGAGGAAGGGTTCACAGTTCCCAGCAGAACTTTTAGGGAGGGGGTGGGAGACATGGACGGATTCCCACCCAGCCACCAGCAGGAACCCCAGATGTCCCCAAGAGCCTGTCCTGGAGCCCTCTGCATTCTCTTGTTTTCTGAACTCTTGCGTTTTCCCATCTCACCTGTTCCCACCCCATTAGTCAATAGCTGTATTTTGATGTATTCGTTGGCTGAGAAAATAGAACATAAAAGGCGGCTGTGAATTCAGAAAAGCTTTCAGGGAATCTGAATGTTATTAATCACAATGGCACCCACAGCCCTTTGAAAAACATTACTCAGGCAGAAGCCAGACATTGGAGCCAGTGTTCGAGGAACCCGAGGCAGTGCCTGACCACGGGCAGAGTGAGCTTCGTGGGGGAGGGGCAGAGGAGGAAAGTGATTGTCCTCGTACCGCTCCCTCGACGCATCACCCCGCTGGCCGGGTTCAGGGTGACTCCACCTGGCCCTGAGTCCGCTACACGCGCCCCTCCCCACACCTCCTGGTCTGCAGCGCAGCTCCGAAAGAAGGCTCTGATTGGGTGATCATAACGCCACTCCCTGGGGGCGGGCTTAGACAGCCCTGGGGCGGGGCACCTCACTGACCGGTCTGGTCCCTATTACACAGCTGGGGGCCAGTCCCGAACAATTGACTACCCACTGGAGACTAGGACCGCAGAGTCCATCCAGATGATGCAGCTGAATCTGCATCTCTTGGAAGCTGGCTGGAATCACTATCACTATCACTATCTTCCCGTTCATCACCTATTTTCTTGAGCGGGCACCAGTAATATCTCCATATGTCCTGTCTCGTGCTAGTAGAACCCAAAGGATTCTATTAGCTGTAGGAACATAAAGAGCCTCAAACCATTATATTAGGTCATGGGAATGACCTAATATAAATGTTACTGGTATTTGGCATATCAAATATGACACGAGCAGCTTGCCAGGCTTGCCATGCGGGTGGCATACTCCCGTAGTCACCTCTGAATAAAGCATTAATTGATGAACCGCGCAGCCACTAGGCTGCGCGCGAGCCGGGCTGTGATAGTCTGGTCTGCTGGGTGGAGTTGTGACGAGAGGGAAGTCTGGATGTGGAAAATGGTGGCCCCCCATGGAGTAGGGGAGGATGGTCTAGCTTGTTGTGAGGCTCTACTGGGGTGGCAGGCCAGGGCTAGAACCCGCCATGCTCCTGGGCGCCTCATGAGCAGCAGGGCACAGGGAGAGCAAGTAGCAGCTCTGCCCCATGTCTGAGAGTCTCTGGTTCAGCATACCTGGGCTGGATTGAAAAAAAAACTGCTGCAGGGTGGGTGTTGATGATCCAGGCTTGATAGTCTGGTCTGCTGGGTGGAGTTGTGACGAGAGGGAAGTCCGGATGTGGAAAATGGCGGGCCCCAAGGAGTGGGGAAGTCCTGGCTTGTTGTGAGGCTCTGCTGGGGTGGCAGGCCAGGGCTAGAACCCGCCATGCCTCCCGGGCGCCTCATGAGCGGCTGGGCACAGGGAGAGCAAGGAGCAGCTCTGCCCCATGTCTGAGAGTCTCATGTCTGGCTGGAATAGTGGCCAGAATCTAAGGAATGAAGCAGCCAACTCCTTTCCGTGGGGTGGGGGTCGACTTCAGTGAAGCCCCTTTGGAGAAGCCGATTAGTCAGACAGGAGCAGGTGCTAAGGAGCCTGCCAGGGTCCCGCTGCAGCTCTGACCCCTCTCCCAGTGGGTTTCCCTTAGGTTCCTGGGGAAAGTCCAACAGATGCTGCTGCGCTGCCGGCTCTGCAGGCGACACAGCGCTGGGCAGCGGTGGGCAGTGGCGGGCAGCGGTGGGAAGAGCGCGGATGGGGCCAGGGAGAGTCGCTCGGCTGAGGCCCTCAGAAAGGGAAGCCGAGCACTGTGTGTCTGTGTGTCTCTGTGCGTACGTGTGTCTCTGTGTATGTGAGTGCGTCTGTGTCGCTGTTGTGCCTGTGTGCACATGTGTGTCTCTGTACGTGTGTCTGTGTATGTGCATGTGTGTATGTGTACATGTGTGCCTATGTGTGTGTCTGTGTGTACATATGTGTATTGTATGTCTCTGTGTGTATCTGTGTACATGTGTATGTGTACATGTGTGTCTATGTGTATGTATGTCTGTGTACATGTATGTGTGTATGTATGTCTCTGAGTGCATGAGTGTCTCTGTGTGTTCCTGTGTATGCGTGTGTGTCTCTGAGTGTCTGTGTGTGCATGTGTCTGTGTATGCAAGCCCCAGCCCCTCCACAGTTGCCTGAAGACCCCCGAGTTTGAATTTCAGGTTAACAATCTTGTAAACTAGGGGACCCACTTAAATGAAAAAAGACAACTGTGGTTCCCCTGAAATTCAGTGTGTAGTTGGAGTGCCCTGGTTTCTTTGGGGCTTTCTATTTGCTCTATTTGCTGAGTCCAGAAGCCGGAACCACCACCACCCCGCCCCAGGCTGGAGTCAGAATCCCCGTTTCAAGCCCACTCTCCTCCAGGGGTTCCGGGTGCCAGGCGCGGGTGGCCTCTCCTCCTTGTCGTTCCCCTGGTGGCCTGCTGGCGGTTTCCACGTTAGTGAGTCACAGGGCCTTGACAAGGCAGGGCGTCGCCTGTGAAGGGTTGCAGACCTTTCTCGCCAGCCCTGGGCGCGTTCCAGAGCTTTGCAAGAACCTTGTGCCTGAGCAGAGGAATAAGGCAGCGGGTTAGGTTCCAGACAGGGGGCCACTCCTGAGCCCAGAGCCTGGAATAACCTCTGAGCAGCCAGGGAGAGGAGGATGCAGCCCCCAACATCCCTCCCCAAACAGAGAAGCTGCAGCTAAGAAACACAGCCTCACTTTTTTTGAGGGGTGGGGGGTGCGCGGGTCACACCGGCCATGCTCAGGGGTTACTCCTAGCTCTGCACTCAAGAATTACTCCTGGCGGTGTTCGGGGGGACCCTATGAGATATCAGGGGTCGAACCGGGTCGGCCGTGTGCAAGGAAAACACCCTACGCACCCACTGTATGGATGTCCTGGCCCCCAGCCTTACTTCTGACGTCAGCCCTGAGGCGCTAATTGGAGAAGGGTCTGGGGTGCGGAGGGGACAGCACGCACGCAGAAGCCCCTTTAAGGAGGGGTGAGGCTGGCGGGAGCAGTGAGTGGTGTGGGATCGAGGATGAGGGAGGCTTTGGCAGGGTTAAGCGTGTGCCGGGAGGTGGAAACCCTGAGATTTCAGATCTTCAGCGTCCCTCTCACCTGCAGTTCCCAAGGCACCTCTCCACTCATTTCCTGCTGCAACTGCAATAAATTGCCACAAACCTGGTGGTTCAAAAAGGAATTCATTCTCTCTTTCTCCTGGACTTTGGCCACACCCAGCTGTGCCCAGGGTTCTTCCGGGAACCAGGTAGGTGCCAGGAATCTGAAGCCCCGGTCACCTGCATTCAAGACTGCTCTCTCTCTTGCTCTCTTCCAGGGTGTGTGTGTGTGTGTGTGTGTGTGTCTGTCTGTCTGTGGACTATCCCCACTAATACCCACCACTGGGCACCCACTATTCAATGCCCTCAACGTCAGGCCTGCTGATAAGGTCCTTCTCAGGCTCGGGGGGCTGCAGCTAACAGGGCCACAACCACTGATGCCGGGGGACCTCCAGGTTCCTCAGGGTAGACTCAGATTGTCTCACAAACCCCTGTCCACTGAGCACCTCCCGGCCCCTGGCTTATAGAAGGCCAGGCACCCAAACGCATCACTGAGTGCAGGAGATAGTATGGGGGGTGGAGCGATAGTACAGCACGTCAGGGGATTGCCTTGTACCACGGCAGACTGGGTTCAATCCATATGGTCCCCGAACCTACCGGAGTGATACCTGGGCACAGTCAGGAGCAAGCTCTGAGCACTACTGGGTGTGCCCCCAAAAAAAAACAGTATCATACGAAAAAGAATCATGAAATATTTAACCACAAGATTAGTCACTGTCTTCCCGTTCATCATCGATTTGCTCGAGCGGGCCCCAGTAACATCTCCATATGTCCTGTCTCATGCTAGTAGAGCCCAAGGCATCTGCTTGCTCCAGGAACATAAAGAGCCTCAATCCATTCCGGAATGAGGTCTATAATTGTTACTGGTACTTGGCATATCTATCAAATACAACACGGGTAGCTTGCCAGGCTCTGCCGTGCAGGTAACATACTCTTGTAGGCATCTCTAAGTCCAGCATTTATTGATGAACCGTGCGGCGCAGGCGGCCGCGCGAGCCAGGCGCTGATAGGCTGGTCTGCTGGGTGGAGGTCTGACGAGAGAGAAGTCGGATGTGGAAAATGGAGGCCCTCATGGAGTGGGGGTCGTCTGGCTTGTTGCGGGCTCTGCTGGGATGGTGGGCCAGGGCTAGATCCCACCATCCCTCCCCGGGCGCCTCGTGAGCGGCTGGTCACAGGGAGAGCCAGTAGCAGCTCTGCCCCATGTCTGCGAGTCTCTGGGCCGGCATACCTGAGCGGATTTAAGAAAGACTGCTGCAGGGTGGAACTTCGATGAGCCGGGCTGATAGGCTGGTCTGCTGGGTGGAGGTCTGACCGAGAGAGAAGTCGGATGTGGAAAATGGAGGCCCTCATGGAGTGGGGGGGTCGTCTGGCTAGACCACAAGATTACACCACAATAAAAAAAAGAGAGAGAGAGAGAGAGAGAATCCCAATACGCTCAAAAACATGAAGGGAATCTCACGGACAGAGCCTCAAACCATTATACTGTCTGTCATCACGGACAGAATGAGGAATAAAATCATCCAGGCGTAGTGGTGGCCGGGTAGCTCAGTAGGCAGAGTGCACGCTTGGCACCTGGGGTATTGTGGGATCCACTGAGCATCATTTGGGTGTAGTGTACCCACACACACACCAGGACTAAAGAGACAGCCTATGGGTTAAGATGCTTATTTTGTGTGCGCTGACCCCCTTTAAATCCTCAGCACTATACATGGTGTTTGGGCAAACACCATGGGCTCACTCCTGATCACAAAGCCAGGAGTAGCTCCCGAAGCACCACTGGGCATGGCCCCAAACTCAAACCAAAAAGAAACCCAGGCACAAAACTATGCTTGATTCCGTGTAACAAGTTCAGGAACAAGATACTTCAGTATGGAAGTAGCAAATAGTGGTTTCTGGGGCCAGAGCGATAGTACAGCGGGTAGGGGTTTGCCTTGCACTCAGACCACCAGGTTCGATCCCCAAGCACTGCCAGGAGTAACTCCTGAGTGCAGAGCCACAAGAACATGTGGGTCGATAGACCGTGGATGAGTGAATGGGTAAGTGAATGGAGGCTTACGTAGAGGAAGGCATCGGTGGGTGGACAAGGACGGAATCAGTAGCTGAAGGAGCAGAGGACAGGTAAGTAGAGCATGGACAGGTGGGTATAGAGGCTGGTGGGTGGACGGGTGACGAATGTGGGTGAAGGCCCTCCGGAGGACAGACTTTCCACTCTAGCTATCAGTGTGCAAGAAGTACCATTGATGGCCTCACGGGAAAAGCACTCAGGCCTTCCTCAGAGACTCTGTGTTTTACACTCCAGCAGCTCCCCAGGGCCCCCAAGGAGAAGAGCTAGATACTATGGAGCCCACCAGGGAGCAGACACAAACAGGCTGGATAGAGGCGAGGATCCCCCAGTCCTTTGGGCTTTACTACAGAAGAGCCCGTGAGCAGCGGGCGTGAGGCTGGGATGGAAAAACCTCCCCAGCTCTCCAGTCTGCCCTCCTCCCTCTCACCCCCTTAGCCCAAATCATTCCTCCCTGCCACCCCTCCACCATCCTCTCAGCCTCACACGCGCTGAGACTTCCGGCCGCCATGACCTGGCACTCACTACACAATGGCCGGGCTTGTAGGCTCCCGGTGGTGGGAGGGAGCAACCGCCCTATACAGAGGCCTCGAGCACCGCTGATCTTTCCCTTCCCGCAGCCCGGCTCCACTCACAGGCTCTGGGTCCTCACGACCTGCCTCTCGGAGCAGGCAGAGGGAGAGTGGCCGTTCGCAGAGGGACGCAGAGGGCTGGAGTCCCGCCAGGATGCGCGTTGCACAATGGTGCCCCACCACGGGTCATTTCCGAGACCTCAGCAATGAACTCATTTCTCTCCCTGCGGGGAGTCGGAGCACTCAGCCCCGAGAGCCTCACTGTCTCCTCTGCAGTCGGCTATTTGGGTAAACAACATTCCCCACGGGTGTCAAAGGCTTTGTGACCTGGTGGGGGTGTGGGGGTGGGGAGAAATCGCAAAGTTTCTTCCCATCCACCCCATGGTGGGTACCAGGCCTGGGAGCCAGCCCCCGACAACACTCAGGCCTGGAGGACCCGGCCTCTGGGGATTGGAGGTGACCCTCACATAGTCTCCTGGGAAAGCGCCTCCACTATTAACTCAGGGGGCATCCCCGGGATTTCTGCATCATGGCCCCCAGAGCTACGCCAAGAGTGCCTGTGCGCTGGTGCTGGGATCTCATCCGATTCCCCAGTATCCAGCAACCACAGCGCCGACACCGTCGGGAGCTGCCTGGGCCTGGAGCCCAAGCCTTTCGCTTCTGCATGCCTCAGTTCCTCGCCCTGGGTCATGGACCCTGTTGGCAGCTGCAGAACAGCGCCCCCTGTGGAAAGGGGACCGAGCAATCAAGTTCCGGGATGGAGGGACCCGGTGGGGATGCCGGCAGAAACTCTGCAGTCGTCTTTCTGCAGATGACTCTCCCCTGATGCCATCAACGGCCGGCCCAGCCTGCTCTGCAGCCGCCAGGAGCCGGGTGTCTGGGCTCGGCACCTCGGGGCCCGGCTGTCGGAGACACGGTGCCATAGCGCTGCCATCACTCGTGACTCACGGTGCCGGCGCAAGGGGAAATGCACAAAAACTCTGCCGTCTTCGGGTGACAGAAACATCTTGGTTTTGTCTTGCAAGATGTTCAGCTTGTGAGAGAAGAGTGTGGGGCAGACGGAGGAGGGGGGTGGGGAGGGAGGCGAGGGGAACAGACCCGTCTCCAGCGCCTCTGCCTGTTACCCCCCATGGTTCCTAATAACAACACTGAGCATTTAATCAGCCCCTGTGTGGAAGCAGACGATGTCACACTCACTAATTAATTCATCCACCAGCCCCTCCCCGAAGAGCCTTGTCATTATCTCCACTGGGACCCAGAGGGAAACTGAGGCCAGAGTGGGAATTTGGCTGGGAGCGGAAGGAATCCCGCCTGGCTGATGGACCAAGACCACGGCGGGGCCGGTTGCCTGCCCAGTGTCCCCTCCTGTCCTCCTCCACAGCTCCTGTCACTCACAGCCCTAGAGACACCTGATCAGGTGCTGGTAGAATTGGGGCAAGCGTGGCAAGGGGCAGGGAGGGGCCGGGTGCCGCTGGAGGAGTCAGACACCCCCTGGGGTAAGTGGCTTCCTAAGGTTTTCAGCACAGCTCAGATGTCAGCAGTGATGTTCACCAGCAGCAAAAAGGTCTGCCGGCGGCTTCCTGCTCACACAACTCCCGGATTTTGACTGTCTCCAGGTGGCTGGAGAAGTGAAGGGAGGAACTTTTTTCCCTGGGGGAGCCACCCTCGGCTTCCCTGCTTTGGGCACGGAGACGGCCACCTGGGCCTTTGGGCGCCCCCTCACCCTCCTGCTCCGCCACAGCCGGGTGAGGAGGCGGTGGCCCCCGCCCCCACCATACATCATCCAGCCTGTGCTGGTTCAGGTAGAAATACTTTGCAGCCAGTACTGCAGCTCCTCAACAGCGGGACACGGCTCGGTCCTCTGGGCAGAGAGACCCGAGCAAAGCAGATGCAGGCAGGAGAGAAAGAACAGTGGGAAGGGCTGAAGGGAAGTCGTCGGGCGTGTCTTAGGCGCTTGCAAAATATTGTGAAAATCGAGCTAGCCGGTCAGGGCTGTGGTTCTGCCGTAGATCGAATCAGACACCCCTGTGGTAAGTGGCTTGGGTGAAGGCCTGGGTCTGAGCACCCACGCTGCAAGAAAATCAAGAGACACGGTTGACTCGACTGGCTGAAGAGCAAATATCGAGCCGTTGCCCTTCCTGGTCCATAGGAATGATGGTAATGAGGGCATATTTGTGAGTTTTCTTTCCCCCAGATACTTATGTCGGTAGAGTTTCTCCAGCTGGGTGTGCCCACAGGGCACCTGGTGCTCTTAACGCATTTGGGGTTCTTGAGCCTGAGACTGCGTTTCCAACAATGTGCCAACCACATGCTTGAAGGAGGGAGGGTTCAGACACACCCTTTCGTTGAGCTGAATGTTGAACCTTAACGGTCCAACACACCCTTTCGTTGAGTTCCGTTGGGAAACGCCTCTGACAGTCTCGCCACACAAGTGGACGACACCTGGGAAATATCAGAGTCCAGCTCCCAGAGTACTAGGTTGGGTCACGTGCTGTCCTGCATCCGGCGGAGCCCATTCCGCTCCCCGCACCGCCCACCAACGCCAGGGGAGTCACTCCTGAGTCACCCCTGGGTGTGGCCCAAACAAAAAACTTGCTCAAGTTTGATGGACATTCTAGCATTCAGAACGTTGGGGTTTGGTTTAGCCACGGCAAGCCTGCATCAATGGGAAGAAGGACGCGGGTGCCAGGGGGAAGGGAAGGTGGGACGTCATAGCCTTGGAAGCGATACTGAGGTCACACTCTCTTTCTCCTAAGTTGGACTTATCGGTTTAACTGTCAACCTGTGTGTGATTCCCAAGATGGACCAACCAGATACTCTCTCCATGCAAACGCTGAATCAATAGGCTGCTCTCTCCGTGCAAAAAAGCTGGACCAAGCAGATGGTTTCTTCTGGATATCTAGTAGACCTTTGAAAGAAGAGCCTTGGAGTTGGACTGTTCTGGTGGGGATCGAGAGAGAAAAGTCCCCAAACTGCTACTTCTAGAGCAGCCCATTAAAGTCTCTAAACTCCCGCTTGTCCCGAGGCTGGGAGGGTTTGACTTTTTCTGGAATTTCGTGGCATCCCACCCACTCTTCACTCTCCCTCCCGGAGTTTTTATGTTGCTCTGTTTTCTTTGGACCTAAGCTGGAGTGTGCCTCCCAGCTAGCTGCAGGTAACACAGCACCCCCTGCGGAAGCCGCGCCCACCTGCCGCAGCTCTGCGCTTTGCACCCAAATGTCCTGGTAATTTTCAGGCTGAGACGCCACCTCAGTCAACCCCGTGACACACAGCTCCATATGCCGCACCCAGGCTCCCACTTGCTCTGAACGTCTGTCCATCATCCTGTTTCCTTGGATTCGGGCCCGGGGAGCCTTTTAGGGGCATTGCGCCTCGAAACCGTAGGACTCCAGCGGCCCTGTAGCCTCCGATGAAGACCCACCAGCCTTGGGAGACCCAGTTGGGTCCCTCACGTCCCGGGCTGCAGCTTCAAGGCTTGCTGCAATGTAGAACCCCCAGGAGCAGCTCGGCCACCTTCTCCCAAGAGCCCCTGTGCGAGGATGCAGCAGCGTGGGCATGCACCAAGGGTAGAGTCTTGGTCCTCTCCTGCCCGGCCAGCGGGTGGCACCCTCTGGAGCCACTCCCAAGGAAGCTACAGAAACGACTTAAACCTTGAGTGAACGGGCATGCGTGGAACAGATGCCGAGGATGATGGATTTCATGTACCAGGAATTAAAAATGGGCCCAGCCAAGCCCCTGACGAGCTCTGCTGTATGTGTAATGCCAGGACACAGATGACAGTCTCTGGCGCCCCCGCCAGGAGCTCCCAGCCACCCCTCCACTCCCCACCAGAGGTGGAAACTGCCCTCTCGCCTTCCTCCCCGCAAATGAACCAGTTTCCCAGTGATCCGACTTGCTGTCTTGCCTCTCCCACGCTAAACCCGGTCACGCGGGACCTGAAGGAGGGGACCCAGGCGGCTCCCCGGCCCGCAGGCAGCGCAGTCCGGCCGGCCCCTCCTTCCTCCTCGCCGCTCCTGGCCCCGCACGCGCCCTGGGGCTCGAGCGCGGTGCCCGTCGCCCCCCAAGCGCGCGGCCCCCGGCGCGGGCCACGGACGCGGCGCGCAGGGCCGGAGGCGCCGCTGCCTCCCTGCCGCCAGGGGCGCTGGCGCCCACGGCCGTCGCCATGGTCACCGCTGGCAGCGGAGTGGGGTTTACGTAAAGGACGCAGCGTCCCCCGGGGCGGGAGGCGGCCTCCGCGCCGGCGCCGGCGCCCTGCGGAAGCGGCGTTAGTGAATCGGGGCCTTGGGGAGCCCAGGATGGAGGTGGCGGTCGCGGCGGTGGCGGCGGCGGCGGCGGCGGCCCGAGCCCTGCGGCAGGCGGGAGGTAAGGGCAGCTGTGGGGTGCATGGACGCGGGGGTGCACGGGCGCGCCGGGCCGGCCAGTGTCCAGGGCGTGCGGTGGCTGCTGGCCCGACGAGTCCGCGGGCGGAGGCGCGGCTGCCACGCGCGCCCGTGGCAGGTGTGAGGTCCGTGGAGCCCCGGCGTAGGCAGGGCGACACCCGTGGGGCGCGTGGGTCTGGCCCCTGGTGGCGTGGATTTGCAGGCACTGGGGACAGAGGGTCGGAAGACTCAGTCCCCGGCCTTGGTGAATGGGGGCTGCTGAAGTGGGAGGTGGGCGCAGCCCCGGGCAGGACTGCAGATGGGCACCAGGTGCTCCGACCGTTTCCCCCGCTCCGGGGTAGCCGCGGTGCCGCGGGCACACATGGCAGTGCCCGGAGCATGGGCGTGAAGGAGTGCTGTCCGGCCCTGGTGCTGGGCGCTTCTGGCCTTGACGCGGTCAGGAGTGGCGGAACTGGGGAGGGGGTGGGGGCGCCACCCTGGCCTTGCAGGATGCAGGAACTCCCAGTGACTGTGAGAAATGACTGGGCACAGGGTCCTGGGGGCTTGCCTGGCCCTGTGGGGGCCAGTCAGTGGCCCTGAGGCCCTGGTGGACAGGAAGGGGTACTGCTGTCCTTCCGTTCTGATGACGAGGACACCGCCTGGCCCCAGCTGCTTCAATGCCTGCTGGGTGGGCTGGCCCCGGGAACTGCGGGAGGCCCATGCCCTCTCTAAGCAACTTGAAAGATGCCCCCCAGAACCTCCCCCCCAGCCACCCCAGTGGTCCGGCTCTGTGAACCCTGATGGTAACGGGAACAGAGGTGGGCACGCACTGGCATTGTCCCGGCACGCACCTTCAGCCCGCCTCGGGAAATCAGGGCAAGGCGCAGGATTCTTGGGACGATGGCTGTCCCCAGGCTGTTAGGGACAGTGAGTCCAGCCTCCCTCCAGGGCCGGGTCTTTCTGGGCGATGGGGGTGATCTGGGACTACCTCTCCTCTTGGGTCCCTAGGATGGTTTGGGGGGGTGGTATAAACCAGCGGGGGCGGCTAGGGTCGCATCTGCCTTCTGCCCCCACCCGCCTTTCGGGGATGCTGTGGGCGAGGTTTCACCCTGAGTGACACCCAGCACTCCACTCTGCAGAGGGCCGAGGTGAGCATCGGAGCCGTCGGGAACTCGTGGAGGGAAGTCCTGCATCCAGGCAAGAGCTTGGGGTAGAGGAACGACGCGCTGAACTTAGCGGGGTTGGGGGCAGGCACCCAAGTGTTCCGAAGGGTGGCAGGGAGGGTGTGGCCTGGGGCCGGGCAGCGGGAGGCTGCTCAGGTTCCACCCTGGGCGATGCTGGAAAGCTTGTGAGTGGTCCTGGGCATTCGGCCCCCAATGTCTTGAGTTCCAGGCGGGGGCTGTGTGACCTTGAGTAGGTGATTGACCACTGGCCACCCCAGCCCAGGTGGTTGCAGACACAGGAGCATGGGGAGGCCTTTGTCACCGGCGCTGGGCAGAGCTCAGGGTAGCTCAGCAGGTGGAGAGCCAGGGCAGCTGGCACAGAACAGCGCGCCAGCACGGCCAGGGCCCAATGCAGAGAACGGAAGCCGTGAGCAGAGAGGTGGGGCCTGGGGGCCGGGTGGTGGCGGGGAGGTTGGGGGATCTGTGGACACTGTGAGTCAGCTGCAGGGCCAGAACCAGGCCTCAGTCTCCCGAGGATGGTCCAGAGTGTGTCCTCGGCCTCCGTGGACGGGCGCGGGAGTGGCCGCTCAGGGCCGGGTGGAGCAGGGCTGGAGGTGTCTGCGGCGGACTGCTCTGGGCTACCTGTGTAGGGGGCAGACTTGCCAGTGTGTGTGTGTTTTCTCTTGAGAATTTCCTTTGGCTCCGGCTCCTCTGCTTCTGAGGCTGGGGGTGGGGCGGCGCATCAGCGTGGGGTGGGGGGGGGGGGCGTCCGGGCCGGAGGAAAGCAAAGTGGGTCAGCGCCACCAGAGGGCGGGTGCTCCTGCCAGGCAGGTCGAGGCTGGCTGGCAGGGGGAGTAGGGGGCTGGTGGGAGGTGGGTGGATGCCGCCACACAGAAGCAGGACAGTGGCGGCGGCCGTGGGGATTGCTCTGATCATGGGGCTGCAGTCTGAATTGGGCTGGGGCGCGTAGGCTGAGCCCCAGAAGACCCGTTTCTCCATCCAGCTCTCTCCAGTCCTGGCTTATTTCTCCAGCCTTCCGGGGAGTGTCCAGTCTGAGCCAGCACCCCTTCCCAGCCCCTGCGGCCAGCCTGCTGAGCTCACTTTTCCGAGCCCAGAGACTCACCCTGCGCTGGGTGCCGGATACTGCCGGGGGTGTGGTCAGTGCTCTCTCGGCCAGTCAGTTGGACCGGGGCCACTCCCCGAGCCCCCTAGCAGCGCCTTTTCCTTCCCTTCCCACCCCTGCCGCAGGTGTGCAGAGAAGCCCCCCCACCCCACTGTACTGTACCCCCTCCACACAGCTGGCCCCCACCCACCCCAGAGCCTGTTTGTTCGGCTGCGGGGCTCAGCCGTATGTTGGGGCCCCAGGGGCCATTTGCAGCCACCCCTTGCCATCTGCTTGGGGTGTTGAGGAGGAGGAGCCGGCCTCTGTTCCCCAAAGCAGAGCCGCCGAGCTCTCCGGGGCGCCCAGCCCCGCGACCGCTTGGTGTCACGTCTGGCACGGACGCTGGGAGAGCCGCTTCCAGCTGGGGCAGGGGGCAGTGGGGCCAGCAGTGTCCAGAAGCTGCTGAACTCAGCTGCTGGCCCTTGGCCCTTCCTCAGCTGCCCCAGCTGTCCATCAGGTGGCGGCTGCTCTGTGGCGGGGGTGCCAAGGCAGCGGGCATCTCTGGACAGAGGATTCTGGCTCTGAGCTGGGTGCAGCTCGGTGCCAGCCGGCCAGAGTTGCCCGAGGGCACTGCCAGCCCCTCTCCCGGGTCCGACCGCACCTGTGGGCGCTGGGCTCCCTCCCTCCCTCCCCTGAGTCCCCTGCCTCGCACGGGCTACACCAAGCAAGCGGTGCCGAGGGACAGGTCAGGGAGCGTGTGGTCAGGGGCGGGAGAGCTCTGGGAACCGCGGAGGCCTGGGCGTTGCAGGATGCGGTTACCCTCCCTGCGGGCAGCGCTGGAAACTGGTTATTGATTTGCTTTACTTTCCCTTCTCATGCCCCCTCGGGCCAGGCTGCCTGCCCACCCGCCACCCCCTCCCACCTCCCTGCATCGGACTGTTGTGCTCAGGCAGCCCTGGGCTCTGCGGCTGCCATCAACGTGGAGAGGCGGGCAGGCTGGTGCCAGGACCCCACCCACGGACCCGCCCTGGTGGGGACGAGCTGGCTGCCAGCGGATGGCGGGGGGCTCCCCTGCAGCGGGGCGCCCGGGACCGCACGTGTGTGTGGCCACGTGTGCCCGGCAGCGTCTCCGTGGGAAGTGAGGGCTGAGGGGGTGTGGAGCTCCTGGCGGGGTGGGAATCTGTGGGCTCCCGTGTCTGGCTGGCCCTGGTGTTGGTGGGTGTCTGCAGCGGGCGTTGCTGGGCTCCATGAGCAGCAGAGAGCGGTGGGGGCCTGGGAGGAGCTGCCTGGGAGCTGGGAGCACGGGGAGCAAGGGGGCGCCTCTGCCTTCCCGCGTGGCTCCCTTGCTTCCTCCTCCAGAGGTGCCTGGGCGCTTGGGTGCTTTCTCGGGATTCCTTAGAAGCCAAGACTGGAGGTGGAAGGGGCCGGGCGATAGCACAGCCAGGAGTAACCCTGTGCATTGACCCCAAAAGCCCAAAATAACGAGAGAGAGAGAGAGAGAGAGAGAGAGAGAGAGAGAGAGAGAAGAGAGAGAGAGCAGGTGGGATTTGCTTCCGGCCCTCGAGTCACCCCTCACCTGCGGCATAGGTGGGCCACCCTGCAGATGGGAGAGGCTGCATGCCCGGGCGGCGTGGTGCCTCCACCCCTCCACCTCGGTTTGCGCCTCCGGAGGCTGGGCCGGCCCAGCAAGTCCCCAGCTGCCTGGTGGCTATAAAGCCGGGAGCTCGTGCAGGCCAGCAGCCAGCCTGGGCCTTGGCCGCGGGCCCGAGTCGGGTCGTTCTGCCTGTTGGTGTGACAGCAGCTGGATTCTCTTCCTTCACCACCACCGCCGGGTTCTGGCCCCCCCCATCCCGCTTCGCTTCAGTGACTTGGGGCTTCTGTTGCGGGAGTGGGGTGCAGGGCCCTTAGAAGGGCTCCCAGGGGCACTTGGCGAGCCGGACCAGCACAAGGCTCAGTGCAGGCCCAGGGCTAGCCCTGACAGTGCTTGCCGCCGCGGGTAGTGCTGGCCTCAAAGCCCGGTTTGGCACCCGACCACTGAGCCATCTCCTCGGCCCTGACAATCATTCCGAGCATCCCGGGGTGGCCTCACGGAGGCCCAGGCCACAGTCTGAAGAGCCCACGGAAACAGTGGCTTGAGCCAGGGAGATCTGGGGGGACCTGGCAAGTTGGGGGGCAGCCAGGCACATGTGGAGAGGCGGTCAGGCTGGGAAAGTGGCTGAAATGGGGGGCCCGAGTGTGAACTGGGTCCCCGGTGCCAGGATGTGCTCGGAGCAGGAGGGGGTGCTGGCAGCCCCTCCCGCCCCAGCACCCAGTAGGGCAGCGACCACCCTCGCTGGGCACAAGATCTGAGGTGGGGGCTCTGAAGTGGGCCAGGCAGGGTCCATCACAGCATGGAAGCTGGGCCTGGGGGTGCAGGCTTGGTACCCTCTGGTCTGTGGGTTGGTAGGAAGGCGTCCGGGCCCTCTATGAGGCTGTAGGCACACTCCCTTGGCCCCTGAGGGCCGCCTGTGTCCCCTGCACCCCCAGGCCTCCTGAGGGGCGCCATTGCCCCCTCTCCGCAGGCCTCCTGAGGGGCTCCATTGCTCCCAGAACCACCCCAGACCTCCTGAGGGGGCCCATTGCCCCCTCTCTGCAGGCCTCCTGAGGGGCGCCATTGCTCCCCGCCTCTCCACAGGCGCTGGCTCTGGATCGTTTTCTCACCAAATTACCCCTTGAAATCTCACCCGCCTGAGTTCAGCCCAGGAGGTTACTATTCTGGGAAGTTCCATCAAACCCTTTCAGCCTGGGCGAGTTCTCCGAGCTGGGGGCGGTGGAGGAGGAGAGCGGGGCTGCACTCACCTGTGTTGGGCGTGGGGGGCTTGGGGGCACTGTACCTGGCCACCGAGCAGAGCCGCTGGTGGTGGAGGCAGTGGGGGGGAAGCCGGATGCGACTTTGCTCCCCGCCCCCCACGGGCCGGCCATCGCCTCTGCTGGAGCCGCTTAATTAATTGGTGATGGATGTCCCTGGACGCTCGGCTCATCTATTATTGATGGCCTTCGTGTATAGCGGCCACCTTCCACCCCTCAGCCAGAGGCTGCATTCCCAGGATCAGAATGGGACGGGGCTTAGCCGGGAGGGGGTGGTCCGGGGAGGCGGTGTGACCTCTGACCTCCAGGAGGTGTAGCTCAGGCACCACCAGCATCAGCGCCAAACCCAGAGCTCCCCATTCCTGGGGACCAGCCCAGATCCCATTTCTCCCGCGACGCGCGGCTCAGAGAGGCTGAGGTGCCCCGGACACACAGCCGTGATAGGGAGGGGGCATTCATTTCCGTGTCCCCCAGCCTCGCAAGCCTGCCCCCTCCACCCAGCCTGTCTGCCCAGGACTCCCGGGACGGTGTGGCCCGGCAGCATCAGGGCGCAGCCAGGCCCCCCACCCCGCCTGTGCGGCCCCCTGCTTTGGCCGGGCTCACTAAGAGGTGGGCGACTCGGTGGGGAGACAGCAAAGACCTATTCAGGGTGCCCGGACCCCACACCCTGCCCCTGGCTGTGTGGGGAGACTGTGTCAGTGTGAGAAGCCGGGCAGGCGGGAACACGCCCCGGGTCGGGCATCTGCACCCACCCAGGGCGCTGCTGCCACGTGGCGCGTGCCACAGCGTGCCAGCCTGCGAGGACGTGCCAAGCACTTGTGTGACCAGGGGCGGGTCAGGAGGCCCCTGGAGTGGGTGCTGGGCTCCATCCGGGATCTCCTGGATGGTGCCAACCCCCTGGGAACCCTGGGGCTGTGCTGCCATGCTGCGGGGGCGGAGGCTCAGGGTGCCCGGTGGGTGAGGTTTGCCTCCCCAGCCTCCCCTCCTTGCCCCTGCGGCAGCCCTGGTAGGGAGGTGAGCGCTGGGTCTGTTCCAGGAAGCTGCGACGCTGTGGCCTCCCCGTGGCCCGTCCCCAGGGCGGCAGCTCTCTCAGGCCTCTGCTTCTCAGCAGCTTCCCCGCCACCAGAGTCAGCGCCCAGCCGGGCCGGGAACCCAGAGCTGCCGCTGCTGCTGCCGCCACCACGCGTAGGGCTGGGCTGCCGGGAGGGGCGCGGCCGCCTGGCCGGGCTCCCTGGAATCCGCAGGGCCGAGGTCCAGCCTGACGTCCTGCTTTCCCTTCCCGAGTTTCCCTCTCTTCAGCCCGGTTACATCAGACCCCAACCGAACCCTAAGGCGGCGCTGACCTCCTGCAGGGACCCAAGGGCCCTGCCTGCCGCTGCCCCCCGCCCTCCCTCACCCCTGCACCCCCCCCGCACCCCTTTCCCCTTATGCTTCCTCATCCTCTTCACACACCCCACCTGCCCCACACGCCCCCGCCCTCCCCACGCACCTCCTGACTGCCCACTCGGGCTCCTTCTCTTGCTCTCTGTGCTGGGCCGGTGAGGTCCCGGGACATCCCTTGGGCCTGTGGTTCTCGCGTGGCTCTGTGGTTCTCGCGTGGCTCTGTGGTTCTCGCGTGGCTGTGGTTCTCGCGTGGCTCTGTGCCCCATGTCCTCACTGCGGAAGTGTGGCGCCCTGCAGCCGGGGTCCGCAAGACCCCGGGACAAGGAGCTTGACCAGAGTCTGCCAGGAGTGTCCTACGCATCTCTGCCCTGGGCGCCCTCCAGGTGCTCCCGGGCCGGCACCGCCTGTCCCATCCCTGCCCCCGCCTCCCCTTTGGCCCCTTTTCTGCCTGGCTGCGGTTCTTTGTCCCTCTTTTGCTCCCTGGAGGCCTGGGGGAAGGCAGTGTGTTTTGCCTGGCTTAGGCCCCCTCCCACCACCCATGCAGACCCCTCCTGTCCCGCCCCAGATCCCTCCCCTCCCTCATGGCTATAGGGAACAAGACAGTTTCCTGGGCCGAGAGTATCCCAGCTGGGCCTCAGCTGCGGGTAGGCGCAGTCACGTCTGTATCCGGGGAGAGGCTGCAAGTGACCTGCCAGAGGGCACCGTGTGCCCCCGCTTGGCGGTCCCTCCGCATCTGCCCCCAGGGCACAGGCCACAGGGAGATGTGGGCACTACAGCATGGCATGGCCCCGCGTGTCTCTGAGCTCCGGGCGGTGCCCAGTGCCCTAGGAGGGACATGGCTACAGGGCAGCAGGGGCCAGGCAAGAGCACTGTGGGGGAGCTGGACCGAGCACTGTGGGAGCAGAGCTGGGCCAGAAACACTGTGGGGAAGCAGGGACTGTGTGAACACTGCAGTGGGAGGGAGGAGCTGGACCAGGACCACTGCAGGGGAGGAGATGGAGCGGGAGCACTGCAGGGGAGGAGCTGGAGCGGGAGCACTGCAGGAGGAGCTGTAGTGGGAGCACTCAGGGGAAGGAGCTTGAGTGGGGAGCACTCCATGGGGAGGTGCTGGAGCTGGAGCACTGCAGGAGGAGGAGCGGGAGCACTGCAGGGGAAGGAGCTGGAGCGGGAGCACTGCAGGGGAGGAGCTGGAGCAGGAGCATTGCAGGGGGAGGAGCTGGAGCGGGAGCACTGCAGGAAGGAGCTGGAGCAGGAGCACTGCAGGGGAAGGAGCTGGAGCGGGAGCACTGCAGGGGAAGGAGCTGGAGCAGGAGCATTGCAGGAGGGGAGAGCTGGAGCGGGAGCACTGCAGGGGAAGGAGCTGGAGCAGGAGCACTGCAGGGGAAGGAGCTGGAGCGGGAGCACTGCAGGGGAAGGAGCTGGAGCAGGAGCATTGCAGGAGGAAGAGCTGGAGCAGGAGCACTGCAGGGGAAGGAGCTGGAGCGGGAGCACTGCAGGGGAGGAGCTGAGCAAGAGCACTGCAGAGAAGGAGCTGGAGCAGGAGCATTGCAGGGAAGGGCGGGAGCACTGCAGGGGGGGAGCTGGAGTGGGAGCACTGCAGGGGAGGAGCTGGAGCAGGAGCACTGCAGAGAAGGGAGCTGGAGGAGCGGGAGCACTGCAGGGGAGGAGCAGGAGCACTGCAGGGGAGGAGCCTGGAGAAGGAGCACTGCAGGGAGGAGCTGGAGCGGGAGCACTGCAGGGGAGGAGCTGGAGGCGGGAGCACTGCAGGGGAAGGAGCTGGACCGGGAGCACTGCAGGGAGGAGCTGGACCGGGAGCACTGCAGGGGAGGAGCTGGAGTGGAGCACTGCAGTCCTTCAGGATCAAGGGGCAGTTTGAGATTGGGCCATGGCAGCAGGCGGGCTCGCTCTCGGACCCCATCGGGCTTTGCTTTTGGGGTGTTCCTCTTTGCTCCGCTACCTGCCATCAGCTCTGGGGCCCCTGTGAGCCGTGGCAGAAGAGGAGGGTCTCCGGCAGCTGAGGCGCCCCCTGCTCCCAGCCTGCCCTGAGATGCAGAGCATCCCCCCGCCCGCTCCTTTCCCGGGCCCCTTCACCTGCCTGCTCCGTCCCGAGCGGGCCCCCTTCCAGGGCAGTGACCAAGCCCGCCGCTGCAGCACTGAACTGCTGGGCTGTGCATCCTGGGCTGGGGCGGGAGGAGCCTTGCTGGGAAAGGCACCCCATGAAGGCCAGACAGGCTGAGCACAGCTGTTCTCTCCTTCCTTCCTTCCTTCCTTCCTTCCCTCCAGAGGCTGTGAAGCCTGAACTCGGGGTGGCCCGGCCCGGCCCCGCCCTGCTGGCTTCCCACTTCCGGCCCCTCCAGCTCCCAGTGCTCTGTAGGCTGCGGAGGCCGGCAGGAACCCCCAGGGCCTGTGCTCTGGTGGACCCCGTGGGCCTGTGGGGCCGAACCTTGCCCCAGGGCCTGGAAGAGGGAGTGGTGAGCAGTGGGGGACAGGGATTCTGGGGTCCGGGGACCCAGGGAGAGCTTAGGCCCTGGCGCCAGACCAGCTGCTTCCTGTCCGTGGAGACCTTCCCTGAGTCAGGACCCTCCCGCTGTGCCTTGCTCCATCTGCAGGAGGGTGGACCCGGCTCACCCGCGCACTTCTTGAAACTCTTTTTGCTTTTTGGCCCCTCTTCCCTTCTCCATGTGATGGGAGAGTGACCAGGTCTGTGGGAGGTGCTGGGGCTCGAACCCAGGCCTCGCCAGGCGGGTGCTGTACTGCTGTGTACCCCCAGAGCTGCGTATGTTGGCGGGGCAGGGGGCACTCACACCCTCCAGAGGCGCTGGCCAGTGGAGAGGCCCCTCCCCACTCTGCTCTAGGCGCAGTGGCTGGGAGCACCACGTCCAGTAGCATTTGGCCCAGGGGAAGTGCTTAGTAAGTGCTTCTGGCGTGATCTGAGCTGGCTAAGTGCTGCCACCGTTGGCACCAGCCTGGCACCTGTGGGCATCGTGCTGAGTCCCTGAGCACGTGGCCGTGAGCCAGCAGCAGCCACAGCACCAGCCTGTGAGCCTGGCCACTGGAGCTGGGAGAGGGCCAGGAGTCTGCGGTCTCACCCGCTCTGAGCAAGAGGCTGGGGACGCTCACCCCGCAGTGGCTCCCCTCAGGCTGCAGGGACCTCAGCCAGGAGAGGCGGCAAGCTCAGGGCCCCTGAGGTGCGGGGACTTGCAGCTGAGCTCCAGGACAGGGCAGGCCAGAGCCGGTGGGAGAGGGGACCCAGCTGGACGGTCCTTGCTGGCTTCCTCCCGGACCCCGGCTCTGCCCTACGCATCTCTGCCTCCAGGAACATCTGGAGGAGGGTGAGCAGCGGGTTCAGACTCCCAGGAGAGTGCTCCTGCTCCCCGCCTCCGGGTGACTCCCTACAGTGCTCCTGCTCCCGCCTCCGGGCTGACTCCCTACAGTGCTCCTGCTCCCCGCCTCCGGGCTGACTCCCTACAGTGCTCCTGCACTCCACCTCCGGGCTGACTCCCTACAGTGCTCCTGCTCCTCCTGCCTCCGGGCTGACTCCCTACAGTGCTCCTGCCCTCCGCCTCTGGGCTGACTCCCAGGACAGTGCTCCTGCACCCTGCCTCCGGGCTGACTCCCTACAGTGCTCCTGCCCTCCGCCTCCGGGCTGACTCCCTACAGTGCTCCTGCTCCCCGCCTCCGGGCTGACTCCCTACAGTGCTCCTGCACTCCTCCTCCCGGGCTGACTCCCTACAGTGCTCCTGCACTCCTCCTCCGGGCTGACTCCCTACAGTGCTCCTTCTCCCGCCTCGGGCTGACTCCTACAGTGCTCCTTCTCCCGCCTCTGGGCTGACTCCCTACAGTGCTCCTGCCCTCCTCCTCGGGCTGACTCCCTACAGTGCTCCTGCCCTCCGCCTCCGGGCTGACTCCCTACAGTGCTCCTGCTCCCGCCTCCGGGCTGACTCCCTACAGTGCTCCTGCTCCCGCCTCCGGGCTGACTCCCTACAGTGCTCCTGCCCTCCTCCTCGGGCTGACTCCCTACAGTGCTCCTGCTCCCCGCCTCTGGGCTGACTCCTACAGTGCTCCTGCCCTCCTCCTCCGGGCTGACTCCCTACAGTGCTCCTGCCCTCCACCTCCGGGCTGACTCCCTACAGTGCTCCTGCCCTCCACCTCCGGGCTGACTCCCTACAGTGCTCCTGCTCCCCGCCTCGGGCTGACTCCCTACAGTGCTCCTGCCCTCCACCTCCGGGCTGACTCCCTACAGTGCTCCTGCTCCCCGCCTCCGGGCTGACTCCCTACAGTGCTCCTGCTCCCCGCCTCCGGGCTGACTCCCTACAGTGCTCCTGCCCTCCTCCTCCGGGCTGACTCCCTACAGTGCTCCTGCTCCCGCCTCTGGGCTGACTCCCTACAGTGCTCCTGCCCTCCTCCTCCGGGCTGACTCCCTACAGTGCTCCTGCTCCCCGCCTCTGGGCTGACTCCCTACAGTGCTCCCTGCCCTCCTCCTCCGGGCTGACTCCCTACAGTGCTCCTGCCCTCCTCCTCCGGGCTGACTCCCTACAGTGCTCCTGCCCTCCACCTCCGGGCTGACTCCCTACAGTGCTCCTGCCCTCCACCTCCGGGCTGACTCCCTACAGTGCTCCTGCTCCCGCCTCCCGGGCTGACTCCCTACAGTGCTCCTGCCCTCCCGCCTCCGGGCTGACTCCCTACAGTGCTCCTGCCCTCCACCTCCGGGCTGACTCCTACAGTGCTCCTGCCCTCCACCTCCGGGCTGACTCCCTACAGTGCTCCTGCCCTCCTCCTCCGGGCTGACTCCCTACAGTGCTCCTGCTCTCCGCCTCCGGGCTGACTCCCTACAGTGCTCCTGCCCTCCTCCTCCGGGCTGACTCCTACAGTGCTCCTGCCCTCCTCCTCCGGGCTGACTCCTACAGTGCTCCTGCTCCCCGCACTCCCTCTTCACCTCATCTCGGCCCCTTTCTGCCAGCCTCCCCATCACAGCGGGCTCCTCTTCCGTCTGAGGAAGGCAGGAGGCAGTGAGGAGAGACCCCTTCCCAGCTGGGAGCTTCTTGGTAGACCCCTGAATCCCAGAAGCTCCACACACAAATGTGGAAGGGAGGGTGAAGGCATGAGCCTCGGGGGTGCATCTGGGGCCAGGGAGCCCCCGGGCTGTGGCCCCCCATCCCACGCGCACCATCACTGTCTGGGTCTCGGGTCTTCCTCGCTCAGGGTCCCTGAGGCCTCTGGCCCCATCTCCAGGGAGTCCCTGGACTTGAGTGTTAGCGTCTGCCCAGGCCCCCACGGGCTGCTTAGGAGGGTCCCGGGTTCCCCACGCGACTCTGGTCGACCTCGTGTCCACAGCCGTCTGGGTAAGCCCCTGGAGCCGGTCAGTCACATCCCAGCCTCTGTCCCTGCGGGAGGGGCTGCAGGCGCCAGAGTCAGCGAGAGCTGGGGGGCCCGGCCTGCTGGAGGAGCAAAGGGGGTGCTGGGCCACCTTAGATTCCGCACCGCCCCCACTAGGTGCGCCCAGAGTGGCCGCCTGGGAGACGCCAGGGAGCGCAGCCATGGCCCTGCAGCCTGTCGGGATGCAGGGATGTTCTGGTGGCACTGGGTATCCTGACCACTGGCGGAGTGTCTGGTGGGGACAGAGGCCAGCAGGGCAGCCCGGGAGGTGGAGGGAGGGAAGAGGCGCTGCCCACTGCTGCCCTGCTGGCCAGCACCAGGGAGGCAGCTCCGCTGTCCACCCCCCCCCCCCATGGCTCCAGTACCCAGGGGCAGGGTCACAAGAGACCATCCCTCCCTTCAACCCTCTGCTCCTCTCTCCCTCCTTTCTTCCCTCTCCCTTCTCTCCCTCTCCTCTCCTTCTCCCCCTCCCCTCCTCTCAGCCCCACCCAGTGAGTGTCCCAAGGGGAGCCTGGTCCTGGTCTCCCTCCCCAGGCCGCCCAGTGTCGCTGGTGTCGCTGGTGCCAGCCCGTCTGGTGATGCAGGGGTCTGGCAGCGTCTCACGCGGGCGGTGCAGGCTCAGCCCGGCCCGTCTGCCATCCCGGCTGGCTGTGGCCCCTCTCCGGCCCTCTCCGAGCCCCCGTCCCGCTCACATCTTCGGTCACTGTCCCCCTCACTGCCCGGTCACTGCTCGGGCTGGCACTCGCGCTGACCCTTGCGGTGTGGCTGCGGCCCTGGAGCTCTGGGGCAGGGGACCCCAGCGTAGCCGGGGCCGGGCAGAGGCAGTGGCAGGAGCAGGGGGTCCTGCACCCTCACGCGCCGGTGCCCTCTGGGCTTGGCACTGTGCCTCCTCCCTGCCTCAGGCTTCCCTCTGGGGGTGGGGGGCGGGGTGTTCCTCTGCCCTCTGCGGGAGAGGCCGGCACCCGCCCGTAGGTGTCAGCGGAACTGTCACCCAGCGGTGGCGGTGGCGGGCCCGGGGTTTCCCAGCTGACTCACGCGGCCTCCTAAGGAGCTGTTGGAAGGTGTCTGAGGAGCAGGAGGGAGGCCCAGGTCCCCCACGACTCGCTGCCGCCTCGCCACCCCCCTCTTCCCTGTGCTCAGGGACCTGGGGCCCTGCTCCCGCCTCGCCAGGCACAGGCCGCTCTGTGCAGGCCCTGACGGCAGTCTGCGGGGTAACAGCAGGAGGTGGGGCCCGAGCCCCGAGCCCGCTGCGGGGTTGCTGGGGGCCTGCGGGAGAGGTGGGGGTCCCCCGAGCCCACTGTGGGGGATGCTGGGGTCCCGGGAGAGGTGGGGTCCCCGAGCCCACTGTAGGGGAGGCTGGGGTCCCGGGAGAGGTGGGGGTCCCCGAGCCCGCTGCGGGGGTGCTGGTCCCTGGGGGGGCCCCAAGCCACGGGCAGGCTGTCGGAGGAGGTGGGGGTCCCTGAGCCCACTGTGGGGGGATGCTGTAGTCCCGGGAGAGGTGGGGGGTCCCCGAGCCAGCTGTAGGGGGCAGGCTGGGGTCCCAGGGAGAGGTGGGGTCCCGAGCCCACTGTGGGGGATGCTGGGGGCCTGCGGGAAGGCAGGTGGCCTGGGATCAAGGGACACTGGAATGCAGAGTGGGGCTCCATGGGGACCCCAGTGGCAGGGAAGGTGGGCACCATGACCCAGCCGGGGGTCAGGGACGCCCACCCCGTGCTCAAGGGTGAGCAGAGGCTCCCCGACCCAAGGCTTGAGAGCCGGCCCCCATGAGGGCCTCAGCCTAGGAGAGCAGGGGGTACTGCCGCTGAGGTGTGGGGGCTGGGGAGGCGGAGCAGCAGGAGGGGGGCTGGGAGCAGACCCGTGGGGTGGAGACTGCAGAACCCCCAGTGTGTGCTGGAGGGCGCTGCCCACAGGACAGAGAGGGGCCGGGGGTCTCCCATCCCAGCAGCCCCTGCCCAGCTGACCCCTTCTGGCCTCTCTGAGTCCCTGGTCGCGGACTGGGGTCCTAGGAATAGCCAGGTGGGGCCCGCCCATGTGGCCAAGAGCAGGGAGCTGAGCTCGGCCGCTCATGACACGGTGGTCTGGGGGTGGACGGGCTTGCAGAAACTTCGGGGCTCTCTGGGGACCCAGCCCCCCCACCATGGCTCTGCTGACACTGTCCCTGCCCTCCCCTCCCTCCTTGGAAGATGGTCGTGGGACTCCTTGGCTCAGAAGGTGCCTCTGCTCAGGGCTTCGTGGCCTGGGCCCTCGACTGTGGGGACCCAACCGGGCCCCCCATGGGGTTTAGCTCCCTGGGCTCTCCCATGCCTCTGTCCCCTCTCCAGGGAGAGCAGGGTGAGGACCTCACAGACCCGCTTCTGCGGGCTCCGGACTCCCAGGACAGCTTCGGGGAGAGGTGGGCAGGCGTGTCCTGGGCTGGCCCCCGGGTCCCCGAGCTACCCAAGAGTCAGGTCGGCCGGGGGCAGATGGGGGCGCTGGGGTGGGTGGAGGGGGGCCCTGGCACCTCCTGCCTCGGCTGCCGCCAGCTCCCCATCTGCCGTGCACAGGGGCGCCCCCCCCCCGTGAGTTGGCTGGGAGACCCGGAGGCGGACTCGTGTTCTCCAAACATCTTGGTACAGCAGATGGCAGCCGCGACTCTGAGCCCGCGGTTCCGGCTGAGCTTCCCTTCCCTCGTCCGCCCTCCGAGGAATTCGCTGGAGCCAGAGCTCGGTGCATGGAGTGTGACCCATGCCCTCGGCCTGGAGACCCCGCCCCCCCCCCAGAGAAGCTCGCTGCCCAGCTCCCTGCCTGCAACGGCCCGGCCGCGAGGGACAAGGTTAGCTTGTCCTGCCTGGTTAGCTCTTCTCCAGCCGCCGCCAGCTCCGGGAATATGCAGACGGCCCAGGCAGAGCCGCAGCCCCCAGCCCAGTGGAGAAGCCGAGATTGGGACTTGGGGGCTCTCCCAGGGGAGGTGGCATCTGGCTAAGCTCTGGCAGGTTGAGCGCCATAGGAAGTTTCTGGATAAAGAGGCCGTGAGGGACCGGAGCGATAGCACAGCGGGCGTCTGCCTTGCACATGTTGCGCCCAGGTTTGATCCCCAGCATACGGTCCCCTGAGCACCACCAGGAGTAATTGCTGAGTGCAGAGCCAGGAGTAACCGAGAGAGAGAGAGAGAGAGAGAGAGAGAGAGAGAGAGAGAGAGACCGTGCAAGGGGCGCTGAGGCGGGCCTACCCTGCAGTCCAGCCCAGGGCCTGGCCAGATAAGCGTCCACTGCTGGGGGCTGCAGGGCCGAGCTCCTAAGGCTGTGGTGCGGTTAGCCAGGAAGCAGACGGCCTGTGACGGGCCTGTCTCTGGGTTCCCCAGGGCCTCAGCAGCACTGGCCCCACGGCTTGGCAGAGTCAGCGTGGCACAGTCTGGAAGCCCCCCAACGGTCTGGAGCTGCTGCTGGTCGTGAGCCGGGGGAGCTCCGCAGGCCGGTCCTGGTGCCCCCGCCATCCCGTGGCCCAGAGCCGCACCCCAGCCACGGGGCCTGGGCAGCGCGTCAGAGGCGGTGTCTGGAGACCATGTTCTGCGCAGCCGTCCAGTGCCCTCCCGCAGGCCTGCGGCGGTCACCCAGCTGCACGTGGGCCTGGCCTCCCGGGGCCCACACCTAGTTCCAAGGCAGCCACAGGGCCCCAGACGGCCAGCAGAGAGGCCTCCAGCCAAATCCTGCTGCGTCAGTGTGTCAGGGGTCAGCCCTGTTACTGCCCCTTCACCCGTACACATCTGTCCAGGAGCAGGAGGGCTTGAAAGTGGGGTTGGACGGTGGGGGCGGGGGCAGCAGCGGCCTCAGCCTGGGCCTCCCCTGATTGCTATCCCCAGTCCGGCTTCTGCTGTACCTCTCACACCTGGCTCTGTTTGCCCAAGGATTTGCCCAGCAGGTACAGGGGAGGGGGCTGGAGGCGGGCCAGGGGGCCTGCAGAGCATGTGGGGGCAGTGTCGCAGGCCCCTGGCGGTCAGGCAGGTCTGCAAGGAGCAGAAGAGAGCCCCGGAGTGCTTGTGTTGGGGTGCTGGCCCCAGGGCATGGGGTGAGCGCTGTCAATGGGCTCCTTGTGTGGCAGGACCGGGCCCAGCCAGGAATTTCCTGCAGACACCTCTGGCTCTGTCCTTCCTTCCGGGGCGCCACACCCTTCCTCGAGCGCCCAGACCCCTGCCCGGCCCCTCACGCCTTTCTGATGAATCAGCCAGGGAGGGGGTTCCTTCTGTGCGGCCACAGGCTGCCGGGGGGCCCTCTGCCCGCCCTGCCCTCAGCAGCCGGCTTCCGGCGGCCTCTCCCAGCTTCAGGCTGGCCCCACACAGCAGCCGCTGGACAGGGAGTGGACTGGGGATCCCTGGAGGCCCTTGCTGGGTCCTCAGGCCGAGTCAAGATGAGGACAGAGGCCGGGAGGAGGGACGAGCAAGGAGGGAGGAGGGGGCCCTCTCTGCCCTCAGCCCACCAATGCATCCACCGGCCGGCCTTGTGGCCTCCTCTTCGGGCTCTGGCTCATGGACTGTCTGTCCCCGGGGTCCTGGCCACAAGACACTCCATTGTGGGCACAACTGTGTCGTCCCAGGTAGGCGCAGCAGGGAAGGTGGGCTGGTCACTCCCCCACAGGGGGTGCAGGCCATCGGCCAGGGCTGGGCAGGCCGTGGCTGCCCCTGTCCCTCCAGCTCCCCTTCTTAGCCGGAGAGTGGGGCTGAGCGGGAGGCAGGCAGGGCTGGTCTCCTGAGGCCTGTGACCACTCAAGCCGCGGGCCTCTGTGGTTCCTGGGCAAGGAGTGTCTGCCAGCCCGCAGGTGGGCAGCCGGCCCAGCCTCCCGCCTCTGGCCGCCACCACAGTCATGCCAAGATGCGACTGGCAGCTGGCATCAGCACAGCTCTGGGAAGGTGCCCTGATCCCCACTCACCTGTAATGAAACTCCCCTGGGCACTTGGAGGACAGACCGGTTGCCTGCACGTTGGTCCCTGACCCCACCCAGTGGTGTCTCCTGTCCCTCTCTTCCCTCTCTTCAGGACTCTGGGATGTGCCTGCTCAGGTTAAGCGGCCCAGGTGCGGTCCGGCCCCTCACCCGGCTGCCCCTCCCCAGGGAGGCCCACCTGAGGGACCCCAGGAGTCCCGAGTGGCCCCTGGTCCTTCAGGGAGGAGCCCAGGGTCCAGCGACTTTCTCAGAAGCCTCCAGCACTTCCTGTTGGTTCTCCCATTCTCAGAGGGTGGATCCAGGACATGGGAAAGGGGTGACCCAGGGCGGGCATGGGGTCTGGTCTCTGTGGCTTGGCAGCCTCCCGTGGCCCGAGCTCACAGCTCTCACGGGCTTTCAAGGGGCTTCTCACCTGCAGCTGCTGTCGGGCCCCCACAGCTGTCCTTGAGCCCGCCTGGAGCCTGCTCCAAGGGTCTGTCTCGAAGCCCTCCCTGGGGGACACAGGTAGCCTGTGAGTGGATAGTGGTGCGGGCCCAGGGACCGGCCAGGCTTCTGCTGCAGCCGTCTCCCTTCCCACGGCGAGCGCCCCTCGCTCCGGGCTGTGCAGTCTTTGCGGGGAGCCTGGTAAGGATGGCAGGGGGGCCTGTAGGAGCCCCCCCAGGGCCCCCTTGGCAGGGAAGTGAGCCAGGCCTGAACCTGTGAGGGCCCCACGGCAGAGCACTGAGGCTTAGGCTGTGCCAAGGGAAGCGGGGGTGGGGGAGGCGTGGGGTTCTCTGGGCTGAGAATGCAGGGACCCCCATAATGTGGGGCGAGTGCCCTAAGTGTGCCGTGCTGCTGAGAGGGGGGTAGACGGGCAGGGGGCGGCACCCGCTTGCAGACCCTCCGCCTCCTTCCACGTGACGGGGGACCTCTCATGCTGGGAGGGACCCCTCCCCTCCCCCTCCCCCAGGGCAGGACCCAGCTGAAGTGGGGTCTGGGGGGGAGCACGGCTTCTCGGGGGCTCTGCCCTCCCACCTTCCTCCGTCCAGGATCCGGAAACCAGGGTGGGTTGTAGACTTGAGAGCCGACTTGGGGCCTCGGGGTGCCAGTGGCCCCTCCCGAACTGCCCCCACCCACACGCCCCTGGAGAGAGAAGGGGCCTCCTGCCCCCAGATAAGTCCCCTCTCCCCGGGCCCCGGCCGCCTCCTGCCCCAGCATCTGCCTCCCCCACTGCCCCCTCAGCCTCCCCCCTGCGCCGGGGGTGCTCCTCCTCCTCACCCCTCCACGGGCAGGGACTGTCCGCGGCCCAGCACGCGTCTGGCTGGTGTCAGACTCTTTGCGTCTCTTTCCTCTTCTCTTGGTTTGGGGGCTTGGGCTGGGGGTGGGGTTGGCACACACTCGGGGTGCGTGTGGGGAGGGTATGGGGAGGGGCCATGTGCCGCCCCCATGGGTGCAGCTTGATTTATTTATTTACTTGTTTTTGTGCTCTTAGGGTCACACCCGGCAATGCTCAGGGGTTACTCCTGGCTCTGCACTCAGGAATCACTCCTGGCAGTGCTCGGGGACCATATGGGATGCCGGGGATCGAACCCGGGTCAGCTGCATGCAAGGCAAATGCCCTCCCCGCTGGACTATCGCTCAGGTCTCCCATGGGTGCGGCTTTAAAGTCCAGCAACCCATGTCCCGCGCACTTGGCACTCTTGGGGTGCCCTAGAATGTCCTAGCAGCCCCCTGCCCAGGGAGGCGCCGTGCAGGATGAAGGTGGGAAAAGCCGGCTGCACTGTGAGGAATCCCTGCGGAGCGAGAGGGGGCGGGAGGGCCCCCACCTTCCTGGGAAGGTCTCCCCAGCGCTCTGGGCAGCTTTGCAAAAGGGCGAGTGGACAGCCTGCCCCTCCTGACTGGTGGCAGCCGCCCAGTCTCCTGGAGTATGTCCCACCCTGCTGAGCTGGACAGTGGCCAGCAATGGGCCCTCAGGGCTGCAGGTGAGGCCGCACCTCCCTGCTGTACCCAGAGCCTGGAGGCTGGGCCGTGGCCAGTGACCAGGTGGCCTGGGCCCTGGGGCAGGCCCTCTGGGGTGGCCAGTGCTGCCTAGGGCCCCGGGGTGCCCTATTCCCCAGGACCGCCTGGTGTGGGCTGTCTAAAGCCCTAGGACCCCGGCAGGGGCCAGTGGTCGGGACTGATGGGGCTGGAGTGGGGGGGGGAGTTTGTGTCGTGTTGGGGGAGGGGCCATCCTGTATCCAGTCAGAGTGGGAGGCGGGGGGTCTCCAGCCCTGCCTGTGTCCACACTTGCTGTATCCAGGCAGCTGCTCCTCCAGTGACCCTCATTCTTGGCAGGTCCTGGGGGCTCCGAGGAGGTGTGCTGTGCCAGGTTGGTGGGGGTCTCAAGGACAGTGGGCCCTGCTCTCCCGTGGTTCTCCGTGGCCCTGCACTCTGGGTGCTTTAGGCCAGGGAGGCACAGTCGGGCAGCCCCGCCCCTCAGCCTGCCAGCGGGTGGGAGTGAGGCCTCCGCCCTTGGGCACATGGGCTCTCCTAAGCCAGCCCGGCCAGTCTGTGCCCAGGCCTCGACATCACCAGCTCCCAGAGCTGCTCAGCCCACATGGTCGCCGAAAGCCCGGCACCTTCTCTCGCCTTGGGGGTCCCCGTGACTCTGGACACTCTGAAGAGCACTGTCCTGCCCCAGTGGGCACGGGAGAGAGGGGTGCGGGCCCAGGCCTGCTGGCCATGTCGGACGGCGGGCGGGGGTCCCTGCAGCCGCCTCCCCAGGGAAGCAGCTCCTGTCCCGTTGTCACCTGATCCCGCCCAGATGCCCCTGGAGGGAGCGGGCAGCCTGTAACCCAAACCCCCGCCACAGGCCTGTGCCCTAGATGGCCCTGCCACCTGCACCGGTGCCGGCCACAGCCCAGGCCGGCCTGAGGACCAGCATGCACGGCGGCGGGCACACATGGTACTTGGGGCAGGAGCGGGAGGGGTGGCGGGCTGGGCGTGCCCCATTTAGCAGCCTCATTAATGGCCTCGTTAGGGCCCCCATAGAGTGATGCAGCGGAAGGTGCTAATTCCTCCGAGGTGTTGCCAGCCCCAGCATGCACTGGGCCAAGCCAGGCTCCCAGGGAAGCGCTGAGGGGGCGGGCCCCAGCAGGGCTGGGCGGGTGGTTGGGGCGGCTCCCAGCTGGCAGTGGAGCAGAGGGGGAGGCTGGGGTGTGGTGGGCGGGTACCGCTGGGCCGCTGCCACCTTGGGATGTCAACTGGGAGGGGTCTGCCACCAAGCAGGAGACACAGCCTCCCCACCCCAGCAGGGGTTTATGCAGGAATCAGCCGGACCCAGAGTTCAGAGCCTGTGGTCGGGTGGGCTGGTGCTGGGAGCCCCCAGCCCCCAACACTGCCACCCCAGCTGCCCTGGGTCCGAGCTGAGTCGGGCTCCCCCTAGGAGGACGCGGCTTTCTCTGAGGACAAGGTGGGGAGAGGGGCGGAGAGGGCTTCAGCGCGTCCACTCCCAAGCCCTTTCTGCAGGGCCAGCCCTGCAGGCTGCGAGAGGGCAGGTGAGCACCGACACACACACCGGGGGGCCCAGGGAAGGCAGCTGGCAGGTGGGACACCCTACCCGCCAGGCCTCCATGTTTGGTTACTGTTGTTTGGGGTGTTTTGGTTTGTTTTGGGGGCCATACCCAGTGATGTGCGAAGGGCCACTGCGGGTCCTGGCGTGATGGGGCAGGAGGGGGCCCAGGCTGGCCACACGCCCTCTCCAGACACCCAGGCCCGCCTGGACCAGTGTGGACCTTGTCCCCCCACCCCCATGTCTGGAAAACAGACGGTCTCCATGGAGAAATGAGCCCCAGAACCTTCCAGTCCTGGAAAACAGGTCATGGGGGGCTGGACCGAGAGAGAGGGAGAGAGAGAGAGAGAGAGAGAGAGAGAGAGAGAGAGAGGGGGGGGGTGAGTCACGCCCCCTCCCCTACTGAGCAACCCCCACACCCCAGGAAACCAGAGACCCCAATTGATGGCTGGTGAGGGAGACCCAGACCCAGACGGTGTCAGCCACAGGCCAGAGGCAGCTGGCAAATTCCTCAGTAATGAGCGTGAGAAGCAGCTCGGCGCGGCATAAAGGAGGCCCTGACAGGCTCTGCGAGAGGGTGACCTGGGGCCATGAACTCACTGCTCGCCAGGGTCACCCTGAAAACGCAAAGACAAAGGGCCCTAGTGGGGAGGGGGGACGGCGGCCTGGGGCTGGTAGTGGGTGCTGGGGTGCGAGGGGGGAAGGCCAGGGGATTAGGCGGCCCTGCCAACAGGCGGCACCTGCTGTTTTCCTTCCTCTCCTGGGGGCCACACCCTCAGGTGCTGTTGCGGGGGAGGACCCCTCGCCAATACAGTAACCCCTGAAACACAGCCTGGCCCCACTCACTACAGGGGACACTGCCTTCGAGCCTCAGTTTCCCCCATCTTGCCGTGCGCACATGCCCGCCCTGAGGGTGGGATACAGCCTGGTGGTGCCTCTCCCAGCCCCCAGGCTCCTCCCGGGTCGTGCTCAGGGTCTGAGACCCTCTCGGGACCCCCATCTTGTGTGGAGCAACAGCCCCCAGCCCCGGCAGGTCTCTCCTCCTCTGATCCCCACAGCCGGTGCGTGAAGAGCAACATCTTTCGGACCCCTTGCTGGGGCTATGCACGCCTGGCTCAGGCTGGTGCTGCCCGCGCCACCACCGCCGCCAATGCCCACGCTTCTCCGAGCCCAGCCCTGTGCAGGCCCGAGTGGGACCCGTGGTTGGGCGCTGGGGGCCTGGACGTCGCCTTGCCAGGATCCGCAGGCCCACGGGCTTGTCCTCAGCCCAACGCAAGAGGAAGCACTTCCCGCCCAAACTCGGGGCCATCACCCACACCCCCACCCTGCACATATGTGCACACACCACAGATGCACATACATGTACATGCTCACAGATACACACACATGTACATGCAATGCTCACAGATACATATGTACACGCACACACTCACAAATGCACATACATGTACATGCACATAGATACATAGGTACATGCACCCACTCACAGATACATATGCACATGCTCACAGATGCACATACATGTACATGCATATAGATACATAGGTACATGCACACACTCACAGATGCATATACACGTACATGCGCATGCTCACAGATACATATGTACATGCACATGCTCACAGATGCACACGTGTACATGCGCATGCTCACAGATGCACACGTGTACATGCTCAGATGCACATGTGAATGCATGTGCTTACACATGTACAGGTACACACTTACACGTACAGGTACACACTCACAGGTGCACACATGTATGTACATGTTGAGAGCACACGCTCTCAGATGCACACACGTGTACACACACTCTCACGGGCGCACACACATGCTCACAGACGCACATGCACCCCTCTGCCTCCCCTGCCCGCCAGTTGGTGGGGCCACTGCTTTGTCTTTGTGTTTTAGGCTACAACCGGCGGTGCTCAGCCACTCGTGGTGCTGCTCGAAGGTCTTCATGGGTTGCTGGGATCAAATGTGGGTCGGCCGCATGCAAGGCGAGCAACCTCCCTGCCGCTGTATTGTGGCTCCAGATGTTTTGTTTCTGGCCACTGTTGGGGAACAGGAGCCCTCCAGCTCCCAACAGAGGCCCCTGGCTGGGAGTAGCCCTTCTGGGGGACACCACACGCCCACCTGTCCAGATGGCTGTACCATGGCGCTCCACAGCCCCCCAGCCCTGCTGCACCCAACCCAGAAGCAGGGGGGTTCCCACCCCGACCCCTATCTGAAGGCCCCGTTCACTGTCAGACAGATCCCCAGGGAAAGGCTGTCCTCGGCCCTAACAAGGACAGGTCCCAAACTCCGAGGCTCTAAGAGCTCACAGAGGTTGGCCCCTCTCCTCTCTCCCCACTGCCCGGGAGGCTCCTGGAGGGGCAAACTTAAGCTTATTTTTGAGTTTCTTTTCTGGGGAACACACCCAGCGATGCTCAGGGGTTACTCCCGACTTTGTGCTCAGGAATCACTCCTGGTGGATGCCGGGGATTGAGCCTGGGTCAGCCGTGTGCAAGGCAGGTGCCCTCCCCCAGCCTCTACCGCTCCGGCCCTGCCTGTCTGCGCCTTCTTCTGCTTCCTTTTCACGGTGCCCAAAAGCCCCATGGGAGCTGTTGGTTCTGGGCTCAGACCAGCACTAGATGAAGTGCCAAGATGTGAGCGTGTGAGCCTTTGGTGGGGGTGGGGGACAAGGGTACGGGATCGCCCCCAGGGTGCCCTGGCCAGCCCAGGTGTAGGCCTGCAGTGGTTCAGCCCCTGAGCCAGCTCTGAGCACCGCCAGGTGTGGCCCCAAGTATCTGGAGAAAGGGGTGGGAGGCCCTGTGAGGAGGACAGGGCCGGGTTGGAGTGAGGGTGTGGGGAGCTGACCCTTGGCTGACCCTTGGCTGACCCCGCCATGAGGCCTTTCCCTGGGACCAGGAGGACTGGATGGAGGAGCAAGGGGGACTTCCAGTCTGGGCTTGGAGGACACCTGGGGGTGGAGGGGGGTGGGGGGCACTGCCGAGCCCCAGGTCTCATTCGGACATCCTAGGTGTCGGGCACAGACCCGAAGGGACAGCACTTCGGGCTACACACTAGAAACCTGCGGTGTGGGGAGAGCCTCCCAGAATGGGGCTGCCAGCCCCTTGGGTGGGGAGGGGGGCCGGGCAGGCCAGGGCCCAGTCACCCACCTGCAGGGAGGGTGCATTCCCAGGGCCTGCGCTGATCCCTGGCCCTGCTCCCCTCCCCCCCACTCTGAGGGTCTGCGGGAGGAGCGCAGCCCACCCCTGCCCAGGACATTTCCTCCAGATGAAATCACATCCCCAGCAGCGCCACAGGCCCCTATTGTGAGGGCTGGCTCCAGAGAAAGGGCCTTTCAGACCCCTAAAGCAGAAGCCCCAAGGTCCCTGGAGCCCCACCACGCTCCCCCCCACCCCGCTGCACCCCCCCAGTGACCTGCTGGGCCTCGCTGCCCCCAGCTGACTCCCACCTACCACTTCAGGGCTTTGAATGTGGGGGGAAGGTGTGGGGACTCCCCAAGAACTTTAGGGATCCGGGCCATCCATTCTCAGAGAACTCTAAGTGGCAGGGGCCAGGGGGCCGCGGGACAGCGCCCCTCCCTCCCCCAGCCCGGCACGCTCTGGATCTGGTGGGCTGCAGCGGGCTGCACTGTCCCCACAGACAGGTGGAGCCCTGCGACCCTCTCCTTGGGGGGTCTGGCCGAGGGAGCAGATGCTGGGGCTTCCCCGCTCTGTTTCCGCGAGGGGTTTCCCGGGACTGGAGACCCTGCACCCCCTCCCACCAGGCTCGGTTCCGTGAGCGCCCCCTGCGGGCAGGCCCGGCCTCCCCGCGCCCCGCACCGGCCCGCACCGGCTCCCCCTCGGGGCTCTCTGCAACCTTCTCCTCGCTTCCCAGATCGGGCGCCCCTCCTCGGAGAGAGGGGGATGATGTCACTTCCTGAGGGGGAGGAGTAGGCACGACCCCGGCAGGCTCGCCCGCCCCCAGCAGCGGCGGCGGCGGCGGCGGATGAAGCCGCTGCGTCCGGGCCCCGCGCTGGACATGCGGGTCGGCCTCGCGCTCCCCACGCCCGCGCGCCCGCCCTGCCCGCCCGTGCCCTTCCCGAGGGATGCGGGCCCCGCGGACAGCACTCGCCGCCCGCCCGGGACCAGGTGCCGTGGGAGCGAACCGGAACCCGCGCCGCGCGCCCTGGGAGCCCCTGGGTCTGGGCGTCTGGGGAATGGGGGCGTTGGGGGGCGCGGGCAGCCCGGGTTTCTGCACGCTCCTCCCGGGGCTTGGCTGTGGCCAGTTTGAGTCGCAGAGCTGGGCTGTGGCAGTTCCGTCTGCTGCGCGGCTCAGGGCGGGCTCGGCCCCCCAGTGGGCAGTGGGTGGTCTGTGTGTCCCCCCAACGCACACACACACACACACACACACACACACACACACACACTCACACACACTCCGTCCGTGCAAACCGGGTCACAGCGCAGGGCGCACGGTTGGGCAAAACAAGAAAGGAGAGCAGAGGTCTCAGCGGGAGTGCGCTCCCCTAGCACCCAGCCGGGTTCCAGCCCCGGGACCCCCCATGTAAGCACCGCCAGGGTTGATCCCTGAGCACGGAGCCAGGAGGAAGCCCCCAGCACCTCTGGGTGTGATTCCAAAACAAAAATACAATTTTTTTCAAAAAGAGGCCCCTAGCGCCCTAATGTCCTGGGCCGCGCTCCCTGCACCCCAGCCATGCCCAGGCTGCCGGGCCCTAGTGCTCTGACCGCGCCGAGGCTGGGCAGGAGGGGAAGGGCTATACTGTGGGTCAGGGCTAAGTCCAGATCTCGATGACTTGGGCGGTCCACCCTAAGCAGGCGCTTATCCCAAGGGTCCAGCAACTGTGGGAGACCCTGCAACCCGCGGTGGGGAGTGGGGTGCGGCGGGCAGGGACGGCGCTGGGTGCCATGGGGTCCCCCGCTCTCTTGCAGGAGGTGCGTGCCAGGCCCGCTGAGCCTGCGCCAGAGCCGCCAGCCATGCCGGGATTGTGGTGTTCGGCGGCGCTGGTCTGTGGGCAGCGACGACCTGGTCCTGCCGGCCATCTTCCTCTTCCTTCTGCACACCACCTGGTGAGTTCGGCGGACGCTGCCCCTCCCGGGAGAAGCCCCTGGGCGCAACCCTCCCTAACTCCCCAGGGAGGCGCTGCGGGACCCTGACCCCATACACTATGCACAGCCGCCCCTGCTGTCCCTCCCCCCCCACCCCGTCCACGCGCCCCGTGTCGTCCCCCACCCCCAGGTTCGTGATCCTGTCCGTGGTGCTCTTTGGTCTGGTCTACAACCCCCACGAGGCCTGCTCCCTGAACCTGGTGGACCACGGCGCGGCTACCTGGGCATCCTGCTGAGCTGCATGATCGCCGAGATGGCCATCATCTGGCTGAGCATGCGCGGGGGCATCCTGTACACGGAGCCCCGCGAGTCCATGCAGTGCGTGCTCTACGTGCGCCTGGGTAAGCGCCGCCCCTCCCCCAGTCGCGGCCGCGTCAGCCAGCGCCCCTTGGGGTATGGATGTGGCCCTCACCGGACGCCTGGGACTTTCATTCTAGGCCAGGGCTGGCTAGAGGGCAGCCGGAATACCCAAATTCAGCTTCTGCTCTGTAGTTTTTTTGTTTGTAAATAAAGTTTTATTGGAACCCACTGGCCCGGGCATTGGTGGTGCGCATTCTGGAGGCCGCCGCTGCCCGCAGCTCTAGCCACTGCGTGAGACCAGCTCCGCGGACTCTGGCGCGGGCAGAGGATGTGCGTCCAGGCGCATCTACGTCCGTGGCCCTGGCGCTGCTCCCCACAGTACCCCCTTCTTGGAAAGTGGACGGCCTGGTGCTTGGACCAGCTGCCCCCTACCCCCCCGTGTCAGCCTGGCGTCCCTTCATGGGCTGCGGCAGGGTTGTGGTGAAGGCTTTACCCGCAGGAACTCAGGGGCGAATCGTTAAGGGTAGCCTTTTCAGGGACCCTGGGCTGGCCGCTTGTGTCCTGCCACGCACTGTGTGTGTGTGTGTGTGTGTGTGTGTGTGTGTGTGTGGAGAGAGAGAGAGAGAGACTGCTTGGGGGCTGGAACCCCCTTGCTTCTTCCCACCCGCCTCCCACCCCTGGCGCCTTGTGGGGAGCCAGTGACCTGAGCCCCTCTGCCCTGATTCCGCACCTCGCCCCCTCCCGAGAGGAACTAAGACTCAGACGGGTTAGGGAATTGCCCAAGACCCCTGGCCGCCCTCGGGTGCTGGCGCCCACCTTGCCGGCTCTCCCGCAGCCATCCTGGTGATTGAATTCATCTACGCCATCGTGGGCATCGTGTGGCTGACCCAGTACTACACCTCCTGCGGCGACCTCACGGCCAAGAACGTCACCCTGGAGTGCGGGCGCGGGGGCGGGCGGGCACCCAGAGGCGGGGCACCCCAGGGTTGTGGGAGGAGCCTTGCGGCAGGGGCAGCCCGGGGGGCTGCCCCAGCACCGGCGCCTCCCACTGCTGTCCCCAGGGATGGTCGTGTGCAACTGGGTGGTCATCCTCAGCGTCTGCATCACCGTCCTCTGCGTCTTCGACCCCACGGGCCGCCACGTTTGTCAAGCTCAGAGCCACCAAGAGGAGGCAGCGCAACCTGCGGACCTACAACCTGCGGTGAGTGCCAGGGGCGCTGTCGGCCGCCGGAGCCCGCAGGACTGAGTCAGCTCGGGCCTGGGAAGTGGGGGGGAGGCGAGGGGGAGAGTCCTGGCCGCCTGCAAGTGGCAGGAGAATCAGACACAAGCGTTATTAGCCGCGGCCGGAGCTACAGAGCGGGGAGGGCGTTTGCCTTGTACGCAGCTGCCCGGGTTCCATCCCGCATCCCATATGGTCCCCGAGCACCGCCAGGAGTATTTCCTGAATGCAGAGCCAGGAGAAACCCCTGAGTATTGCCAGATGTGGCCCAAAGAGTAGAAATAAAGCCATCGTCAGAGCCGGGAGCACTGTGTGGAGCCATCACAGCGCCCACAACTGAGGCGGTCACAGCAGAGGAGGGCACGGAGGCCGCCCGTGCCTTCCAGGCCTTGCACCCAGCCACGTTCAGGGACTCCACCGGATGCGTGTTCAGCGTTTGGGGGAACATATAGTGTCAGGGATCAAACCTGGGGTCTGCATGCAGGCGGTGTGCCCAGCACCCCAAGCTGTTTCCCCAGCTAGAATCCTTTCCGCCGACTCCCAAACCTAGCTGGTCTGCTGCTTCCTCCCGCAGAAAATAAATCTACCCCCCCCCACACACACACCCTACATAACTTTAGGGCTGGAGCCACAGTACAGCGGGGACGGGTTTGCCTTGCATGCAGCTGACCCGGATTCGATCCTCAGCATCCCACATGGTCCCCTGAGCACCGCCAGGAGTAATTCCTGAGTGCAGAGCCAGGAGTAAGTCCTGAGCATCACCAGGGTGTGACTCATGAACAAAATACAAACAACCAAAATATAATGCACCTTTAGTTGAACAAACTAAAAGCACCGGCCCCACTGCCGTGCACGTCCACGACGGGCAGGGGAAGCATGTGCCACTTGGGGAAGCAGTATTCTAGGATGAAGGGCCAGCGGTGGTTGGTTAGGGAAGGTCCTACATGGCCTGAAGCCGGGCTGGCAAAGCCCAGACTTCCTGCAGACTGGCACTGATATAGGAGAGGCAGGGCCTTGCTGCCCATGTCTGTTTGAGCCCACCCCAGTGAGCTGGCACACCTCCCGAGGAGCCCACGTCCAGAAAGGCGGTCATCAGGCTCATGCTCCGGCAGTGGAGCAGGGCTGTAGCCCAAGGCCAGGGCAGTGGCCCAGATCAGGCCATATTCTCCCGGCCTCCCTAGGACCCTCCCAGCCCATCAGCGTGGCACTGTCCCCCCCATCCCCCAGCCGGGCCCAGCGCCCCCACTGGAGCCGGGAGCCGGCGTGGGTCCCTCTGGCGCCCGCTGCGCCCATTTTGCTCGCTCTGAGCCACACGCCCACACGCGACCTGGTTTCTGGGCTCCTGGGGCCCTGGACACAAGCCTCCCCCTCACTCTGGATAAATTGCCTTTGGGGCCCGGGGGCAGCCAGGACCCTCCAGGCGATGGGCGGTGGCGGGTTATTTTAATTAATTAGGAAGTTTTCTGGTGGTCACGGTCAGGTCATTTGGCTGCATCTGTGGGGTGGGGTGCGCCTGTCCGCGCCCGGGAGTGTGGGTGCGTGTGCGCCGCAGGGATGCGAGAAGACATGGGGGTGTGTGTGCGGGACGGGGTGTGTATGGGGGGGGCATGTGTTTGGGGGGTGCGCTTAGGGGGTGCAGGTGGCCGTGGGGTTGCGCCTGTCTGGAGTTCCTCCAGTGACCTCACCGGCCCTGCGACCATTTGGTTTTCCACCCAGGGACCCTTTCAGGCCTGCCCGCCCTTCACCCACATACAGAGTGGGGGCGCCCGCGAGCCCCGCCCCCACCCCCAGCTCACATTACTGCCCGTTTCAGACGGGCCGGCCCTGCTGCCCTTTGTCCCCGCAGTGACCCGGGTCGGGTCTCGGTACTCCTGGGAGCCTTGACACGCATCTATTCCTGCAAGACGGGGTGTTGGGTGGGAGAACTGGTCTGGGAGCCTGCGCTCAAACTGGGCGGTTTTAGGAGGAGCCCGTCTCCCGCTGCCCCCTGGTGGGCCGAGCGGGTACTGCGGCCAAGCCCCGGCTTCTTCCTGCACCCAGCCCCTGGCGAGGGCAAGTCGCTCCAAGCAGTGAGGCAGCCCGCACCCTTGGGACTGGCAGGGCCCAGAAACAGCAGTGGCCCATCCCGCCTTGAGGCCCTGAGTCTGTGACGCCTGTGTCAGGAGCCCTGAGGGGCTGGGCAGGCCGGGCTTACCCGCCGCCCCCTGGTGGAGGCTCAAAGTCCAGCTGCTACCCTGACCTCCGGGTTGGGCTCTGAGCCCCAGCGCGTTCCCTGTATTCCTGCAGACATCCAGTGTCATACATGGGGCCCCTTCCCTCTTGCCCCAGCACGCCTGCCCCTGCCCCACTGGCCACGGTGGCCTCCGCTTGTGCCTGGCCACTCTCCTGGTTTAGGCTCCTGGCCCCCTGCAGAGCCTCCAGCCCTGGGGTCTTGCTGTGTAGTCTCAGCCCTCAGCTCGCCCACCAGGCTCAGCGATGCGGGGGTGGGCTGGGCCCGGAGCGGCCCCCGGCCCTGTTCCCTCCACACACTGTTGTCACCTGTCCAAAGCCTGGCACCTGCACACTGGCCTTGGCTACGAGACCCACCTGCAAGGGCCTGTGCGTCCACAGCCAGCTGGCCCTGGTCCAGCCGGACATTTCCCCCCTTGACCCACCCCCGTCCCTAGGTGAGTCCAGGAACAGGCCACCTGTGTCCAAATGGCCCAAGGTGGGCCACTGACCCCACCCGAACGCTCCCCCTTTTGCAGGCACCGCCTCGAGGAGGGCCAGGCCACCAGCTGGTCACGCAGGCTCAAAGTCTTCCTCTGCTGCACCCGCACCAAGGACTCCCAGTCGGTGAGTACCGGGCCCCAGTCAGTGAGTAATGGGGTTCCCAGTCAGTGAGTACTGGGGACCCCAGTTGAGTGAGTAACAGGGTACTCCAGTCAGTGAGTAATGGGATACCTCAGTGAGTAATAGGGTACCCAGTCAGTGAGTACCGGAGTACCCCAGTCAGTGAGTAACAGGGTACCCCAGTCAGTGAGTAATGGGATACCTCAGTCAGTGAGTAATAGGGTACCCCAGTCAGTGAGTACCGGAGTACCCCAGTCAGTGAGTACCGGAGTACCCCAGTCAGTGAGTACCGGAGTACCCCAGTCAGTGAGTACTGGGTCCCCCAGTCAGTGAGTACCAGGGTCCCCAGTCAGTGAGTAATGGGATACCTCAGTCAATGAGTAATAGGGTACGCCCAGTCAGTGAGTACTGGGACCCCAGCCGGTGAGAACTGCTCTAACCCCACCCGCCCCTGTGGCCCTGAGCTTAGCCAGCAGACATAGACTCTGTCTGTCTGCCCCCTCGGGCAGGTGCACTGCCTGGTGTGTGTCTGCCGCTGTCTGTACCTGTGTGTGTCTGTGTACATGTCAGTGTATGTCTGTGTCTGTGCGAATGTGCGTAACATCTGTGTGGGTCTGTGTGTGCCTGTCTTCATCTGTCTGAGTTTGTCTTTGTGTCTGTCTCTGTGTCTGTCTGCTTGTGTGTCTGTGTGTCTGCGCCGGGGTTTGGCGGAATGCAGGCCTTTCCTCCATCCCTGCCCGGCATGTTGGCAGAGAACAGCCGTGTATAATCCAGGAGCCCTGAGTCAGAGAACGGGGACCAAGCAGCGCTCAGGACTCGGGGGCCTGGGCGGGGCCAGCAGCCCTGGGCGGGGCCAGCAGTCCTGGGCGGGGCCAGCAGCCCTGGGCGGGGCCAGCAGCCCAGAGGCCTCAGGCAGAGCCCAGCCTTTCGGGACCCTTCGCACACGTCCAGGCCTGCCCCTGCTTTACAGAGTGGCGGAGGCCGACCCCACACCCTCAGCCAGCAAGCGACCGAGTCTCACCTGTCTGTGTATCTGTGCTGAGAAAGTGCCCGGACACACCCAGCAACCCCAGGTGTGGTGTGAGTGAGCACATGGCAGGCAGGCAGGCAGGCAGACAGACGGACAGACACGCACACACACACACACACACACACTCACACACATACACCGTGTTCCCTGTGGTAGGAAGCTGATGGAGGCTATGGAGAGAGGTTCTTTGCATCTGGGGGCTGCAACTGGGAGACCCTGGGTGAGAAGCCCCTGTTAGGCACTTGGTGTGGGCCAGGGTCAGGCCAGAGTGGACGTGGTCAGCCTGGGTCATGGCCATGGTGTGGACCCGCCCCGCAGCCCTATGCAGCATCTCTAGGGCCTGAGTTTGGCCCAGTTGAGCGCTAAGGTTAAGCATTGGGCATTGGCACGGCAGGGAGGGCCTCTGCCTTCCACGCCGGCCCTGGTTCCATCCCTGTGTCCCGTGGGGTCTCCTGAGTGTTCCTGAGCATAGAACCAGGTGTAAGCCCTGAGCACGGCCGGGTGTGAGCCAAGAACCAAAAAGCAGATAAAAGATCAGGCATCTGCCAACAGCTGGTCCTCCTCCCTCAGGCTTCCCTGCACTGTCCCTGGTCCTCCTCCCTCAGGCTTCCATGCACTGTCCCTGGGCCTCCTCCCTCAGGCTTCCCTGCACTGTCCCTGGGCCTCCTCCCTCAGGCTTCCCTGCACTGTCCCTGGTCCTCCTCCCTCAGGCTTCCCTGCACTGTCCCTGGTCCTCCTCCCTCAGGCTTCCCTGCACTGTCCCTGGTCCTCCTCCCTCAGGCTTCCCTGCACTGTCCCTGGTCCTCCTCCCTCAGGCTTCCCTGCACTGTCCCTGGTCCTCCTCCCTCAGGCTTCCCTGAACTTTCCCTGGTCCTCCTCCCTCAGGCATGTTGGCTTCCCTGCACTGTCCCCCGCCCTAGTAGCCATTGCAAGTTTGCAGCCCTTGATTCTCCCGTGGCCGGCCGTGACCCCTGCGGCCAGGCCCCCACTCCCACTCCGTGCCCAAGCGCACACCTGTAGGGCCTGGAGCTTGCCGCGGGGCGTGGGGGCAGGTGGGACAGTGCTCTGGGGCCCTTGGTGGGCACTCGGGGCTGCAGGAGCCGCGTGCGGGCTTGGGGGAGGCAGCAGGGGGCGCGGGAGTCACGCCGCCTCCAGCCGCGCTGTCCGTAGGACGCCTACTCGAGATCGCGTACCTCTTCGCCGAGTTCTTCCGCGACCTGGACATCGTCCCCTCGGACATCATCGCGGGGCTGGTGCTGCTCCGCCAGCGGCAACGGGCCAAGCGCAGCGCCGTGCTGGACGAGGTGGGCCCGGGGCACCGAGTGGCGGCCTGCCTGAGCTCAGAGCCCAGGGCGCCGGTTTGGGCCCATCTAGGGTTTCTCAGCCCACTGCACCGGGAGGGCAGCAGGTGGGAGCGGGTGAGCCGGGACTGGGCGTGTGGGGGTGCTGCAGGGGTGGGGGGCAGCTTGGGGGCACTGCTCAGGCGTCCGTTTTGCAGGCCAACAATGACATCCTGGCTTTCCTGTCCGGGATGCCCGTCACCAGAAATACCAAGTACCTGGACCTGAAGAACTCGGTGAGCCCCCTCCCCGCCCAGTGATGAGCGAGCCCCCATTGCACCCCCTGATTCTCCCCCAAGAACCCAGGCTGGTGGGGCTCCTTGGAACAAAGCCGTTTGGGGACCGGAGCCTTGTGCGTGGCTGACCTACAGGTCCCGGGTCACCAGCTCGGGTGACCCATGTCAGGGATTGAGGGAGGGGCCCCATGGGCCTCTGCAGCCCCCTAGAAATGCCGCAGCCTCCCTCACCCCACCAGGAAGGTGCTGGGGGTCAGCTCGTCCCCAGTTGGCTCTGCCCTGCAGGGGACAGGCCCATTATCTCCGCAGCCTGTTCCTGAAGTGCAGAACACTCTGCTCGCTCGCCTCTCCCCACGGTGACTAATTGCCCTCTTTAACCACAGAGCGACTGATCCTCTCAGAGCCCGACTCCTGGGGTCCCCAGGAGACTGCGGGCTGCGGGCCAGCCTCCAGCCCTGCACTCGGGCGCCTCCACCTGGTGGGCGCCTCTCAGGAGCTCCCCCTTCCCCCCAGGGAGTTTCCCCATTCACAGCTGCCCACTCCTGGCTACCCCAGCCGACACACACTGGGGGCTCGGACAGCCCTGAAGGACCAGACAAACCCCCTCCCAAACACACACACACACACACACACACACACACAGCGCGCGGCGCTGCATTGTCCCGATTCTCGGGGTCCAACAAATCCCCGCTGCTGGGGACCTGGTGCAGAGCAGGGCCGCCCCGCCCGCCCCCGCCTCAACCTAGCCACGCCCTCGCCACGCCCTCGCCACGCCCCTCTTCCCTCGCAGGCGGGGAGGGACCCTGTCCAGGAGCTTCTTCCTCAATTTACTAATTCTAAGACGGGAGCCGCGCCCGCCGCCGCTCCCCAGAGGACAGTGGCCCAGTTGCAGGGAGATAATTAGGGAAACGCAATTATCATCCCGAGGAGCCGCCCTACTTCCAGGCCGGGAGGGGCGGGGAGGCCCTGCAGCCCCAGGGGGCCTGGGTTCAGCCTCCGACCCCTTTACACGCAGGCCCAGGGGTGACCGCCCTGCCCCTCTCTTCCAGCACGAGATGCAGCGCTACAAGGAGGTGTGCTACTACATGCTGTTCGCGCTGGCCGCCTACGGCTGGCCCATGTACCTGATCGCGCAAGCCGCCTGCGGGCTGTGCCAGCTGGCGCGTTCCTGCTCGTGAGTGCCCGGCCGCTGCGCCGCGCTTGCTGCGCCCAGTCTGCCCCCAGCGCCCATCCCGGGAAGGGCCAGGCTCAGGCAGCCGTCGGGGCGCCCCCCGTCCCCTCCCTCTCCGCATCTCCCGCTGCTGCCCACCAGGAAGGCCGCCCACGAGAGTCTGAGAAAGGCGTCAGGCCAGCCCTGGGGATTTAGTCCGACTTTCAGGTTCCCCACGGTGGGCAGCAGGAGACTCTGCTTTCAAAGTGGACCGCGGGGGGAGGACGGGGACGGCTCCTGCCCTGGGTTGTCCCTGACCTCCAGAGCAGCCCAGGGGCCCACGGAGACCCCCAAAGCCCGCATGCAGGCAGCCCTCCTAAGGCCTCAGTTGAGGAAGCTGGTGTGTGTCCGCCCCACCCCGCTGGTCCCCCTCTGAGAAGGGGCGGCCCCACTCGCCATGTTGGCCAGCCCACTCACAGCTCCGCTGGCCAGGGCTGAGAAGTGCCCCCGCATACTCCAGTGAGCACTGGACCAGGAGTCCCGGAGCCGGCCCGACCGGCAGCACAGGGCAGACTGTTGCTAGCTCCAAGGGCACAGAGGACGTTGACCTTGGTGGCAGCTGGTCAGTGCGGTACAGAGTCCAGCAGATGGCCCTGAGACCCCCTGAGAGGGTGGGGTGCAGAGAGGGGTGCAAGCCTGGACGGGGGGCAGCTCAGAGGGCCTCAGCCATGCTCCCTGGGGGCCCAGCACCCCGCTCCTGGGTCAGTCCCCTGGGCAAGAGCCAGACCCCGCCTCAAGCCCGGCCTCGTGCTGACCACAAGGACAGCCCTGCCCTGCCCTGCAGCGGGGCCCTCCCCTTCCCCGCCTCCCTGAGACCCGCTGCCCTCGCCTTGGGCTTTGCTCTCTCCAGCCTCAAGGAGTGGCCTCAGCGCCCCCTTATAAAGGAGATGGGCTTCAGGCCCGACCAGCTGCCCAGGTCAGGAAGGTTTGCCCCAGCACCAGAAAGCAGGCAGCCTCCTGCCCCAGAGATCCCGCGGCACTGGAGTCGGGCTCAGTGGAGGCAGCTGTAAGAAGGGCCGGGCTGACCCCAACCTCTGGCCCAGCCGTGTACATGGGCCTTTGGGGCTCGTCCCTGCAGACCCCCGGGGTCCCCTGTAGGCACAGAGGTAGTCGCCCGGCCCAGGCCTTGCCCTCTGTTTCCTCAGAGCTTCCCCACCAGGAAGGGTCAGAACTCCTCAGGTATATGAGGGACCCCAGGCGGGCCCACTCAGCCTCTCTCAGCTGCTCAGATCCCCAGGCCCGGGGAATGCAGCCCCAAGCCTTTCCGCACACTGCTGGCTCCCTCTGGTGGCCAGGAGATGCAACTGCGCCCCTCAGCTAGGTGCCCCAACTGTGCGCTGGCTCACACTGTGAGCCCAGAGCCTCCCTGGCTGTGTGCTGATGTGTATGTATGTGGTGTGGGTATGTGTATGACGTGTGTGCAGTGTGGGTACGCGTACGGTACGTGGGGTGTGTCTCTGTGTGTGTACCCGATGCGGTGTGATCTGTGTGTGTGTGTGTGTAGTGTGCGTGGTGCCAGGGCCAGAGACATTTGGGCAGGAGCTGTGCCACAGGGCCACATCCTTTGTCCTGTGATGGGGGCAGAGGTAGAGCTTTAGGCCCGTGTGGCCGTGGGCTGCGATGGGGCGCAGGCACAAGGCAGTGTCCAGGGCAGAGGGGCAGCCTGGCCCCAGGGTGGGGGTGACAGACTGGATGTGGGGTGGAAGGTGTGGAGACGTGAGGGTGGGGTCCACGTGGATGGGTGTTGGCGGCCCCTGCTGGACAGGCCATGGGCGCTGGCACTGGTGGCAGCTGGCGGCCGGAGCCCAGGGAGGGGGTTTCCAGGAAGGCCCAGACCTGCCCATCCCTGGGGGCCAACAGCCCCGTGGTGACAGGCCACTTGGGGAGCGGCAGCTTGTGCCACATGTCTGTGGTGGGCACAGCTGAGCCCTGTGCCCGCCCCAGGTGCTGCCTGTGCCCCGCGACGGCCCCGCTTTGCCCCGGCGTCACCATCGAAGAAGACAACTGTTGTGGCTGCAACGCCATCGCGATCCGGCGCCACTTCCTGGACGAGAACATGACGGCCGTGGACATCGTCTACACTTCCTGCCATGACGCGGTGAGGGCGGCGGCGGGGCCAGCAGGGGGTCTACACTTCCTGCGGCCGGGGCCAGCGGGGGCTGGGTGTGTCGCGCCTGCGCCTTAAGGCTGGTGGCTCTGGCCCATCTGAGCACCACTGACAGCCCCCGCAGGTCTCACGAAACCCCCTTCTACGTGGCCGTGGACCATGACAAGAAGAAAGTGGTGATCAGCATCCGGGGAACCCCTGTCCCCAAGGTACGCCGCGGAGACCCCAGGCCCCTCCCCCAGGAGCGTCCCTCACTCCCCTGAGCCCCACTCTCTGCCCTGTCCCAGGACGCCCTGACCGACCTGGACGGGTGATGCCGAGCGACTCCCCGTGGACGGGCACCACGGAACCTGGCTGGGACACAAGGTACCACCCGGGCACCCCGCCCCGCCTCCCCGGTCGTGCCCAGCCCCTGCTCCCGCCAGGACCCCCCACCAGCCCTCCCATCCGCACCCCTGCCTGGCCACCAGGGAGCGAGCCCGCTGGTTCCTCGGGGACACACAGCCAGGCTGCCGTGAGCCCCGACACCTGCCGTGTCATGCTCCCCCAGGGCATGGTCCTCTCGGCCGAGTACATCAAGAAGAAGCTGGAGCAGGAGATGGTGCTGTCCCAGGCCTTTGGGCGCGACCTGGTGAGGACATGGTGGGGGGGGGACGGGGGCAGGAGCCGGCAGGACCACAGTGGCGGGGAGGCCCAGGATCCAGAGCAGATTCAGAGAGAGACGGGCGCCGGCCCAGGTGGGGTGGTAGCGATCACGGGCCCCAGAGCTGGAGTCAGGGACGAGCCGAGGGCTGCTGAGGGGGTGGTCAGCTCTGGCTCTAGGGCCGCGAGGCCACCATCCCATCACCGTTACCTGAGCGAGGCTGTGTGTAGGGGACACAGGAAGCCGGGAGCACCGGAGAGGTTGCTCCGAAGGCTCTGAAGGTCGTCATTGTCTCCTCCCGGGGCCCAGCAGCTCACACAGGGCCCCCCAGACTCAGACACGACCCGCTCAGCCCCCACCTGGTGTCCGCTGGGGCCAACAGGGCTCTCAGGATTGTCTCGTCCCCAGGGCCGCGGGACCAAGCACTACGGCCTGATCGTGGTGGGCCACTCCCTGGGCGCGGGCACAGCTGCCATCCTCTCCTTCCTCCTGCGCGCCCCAGTACCCCACCCCTCAAGTGCTTCGCCCCCTACGGGGCCTGCTGAGGTGAGTGGCCCGGGCTCACCCCAGCTGGCCGCGGTCACCTGGGGGCCCGGAGAGCGGAGGACAGTGGGAGTCGGGGCTTGTGAGAAGCAACAGGCCGTGGGTGGGTCGGGGTGGGGCGTGGCCCCAGTGAGGGGAGAGAGACAGAGGGCGGAGGTCACGTGCCCGCTCAGAGTAGTCATCGTGGAATGAAGACTGACCCAGGACTCTGGGCAGGCTGGAGGGCCGGAAGTGCCCCCCAGGTCATGGTGCAGGGCCCCAGAGCGTTGGAGGTGGTGGGGTACAGTGACCATACCTCAAAGCCAGAAAAGGTCCACGCTGCTGTCAGCCTGTAGCCCGGACTGCAGCCGCACTGAATGTAAAGTACGGGCCGGAGGGAGCACAGCGCGGAAGGTCCTTGCTCACACGCATCCCGGCACCCATAGGTCCCCCCATGAGCACTGCAGGACGTGGCCCCAAAACAATCATTAAAACGCGAAAGTGAAACCAGAGAGCAAGAAGACCAGGAGCAGCCCAGGCCGCCCCACACAGCCTTGTCTCCTCCCGGAAGTGGGGGCCGCGAGCAGCAGCCCCATGAACACCCCCTTTCCCTTGCAGCGAGGATGCCATGGAGTACTCCAAGGAATTCGTGACCGCTGTGGTTCTGGGCAAGGACCTGGTCCCCAGGCGAGCGCCCCACACTCGCGGCCAGGCTGTTCCTCCCTTCCCGGGTCTCCCCTGTTTCCCTGCCCCACCCCAAGGCTCTTCCCCGCCTGCTGGTACCTGGGTGAACCGGCAGGAGGCACAGTGTGGGCCCCCGACCCTGCCCTCCCCGACTCTTCCCTGCGGGGTGCTTTGTTCCCGGGGCACCCCCGCCCCAGGTACCCCCAGCCAGGCTGACACGCCGGCTTGCTGCCCGCCCCAGGATCGGCCTCTCGCAGCTGGAAGGCTTCCGCAGACAGCTTCTGGACGTCCTGCAGCGGAGTACCAAGCCCAAAGTGAGCTCCTCTGCCCGTGGGGCCTGGTGTTGGGGGCTGGTGGGGCCCCCACCCCCGTGGGTGTGCAGAGGGGAAACCCAGGTGCCCCCATGGGCGGGAGCTTGCTTTGCTCCTTCAGGAAGCTGAGCCCAGGGCTCACAGGTGCTCGGGCTTTGGGGCTTCAGTCTGGCAAGCTGGGGGCCCGGCCGCCAGCCCACAAACAGCAAACAGGCTGCAACAGGCTGGGGGCCGGGTGGAGCGGGCAGGGCTCTTCCCTGCATGCAGCCAACTAGCGTTCGATCCACGGCATCCCATAGCCCGCCGAGCCCCACCAGGAGTGATCAGGAGTAAGTCTAGGGGTCCCCTGAGTGTGGCTCAAAAACATAACTAAAAAAAATCAACCACCCTGCAAGAGCCCCAGGCTCCTGGCTGGACTGTCTGGGCCCACCAGCTACTGGAACCTGTCAGTGCTGTGGGCGGCGAGGGGCAGTGTGGGGAGAGCCCGGCCGTGCGGCAGACGGGGTCAGCAGTGACCGGATTCTCACCCCACTTCATCTACCATTTGCACGGTGTCCCACGTGCCCAAACTTGGCGCTTGTGGCCTTGTGCCAGTTGCCAGGATGCTTGGGCAGTTAAGCTGTGGGGCTGAAGTGCCTGAGGGGTCGTTCTGGGAGGTCTACCTGCTCTTGCCAGCCCCGCCCCATAAACCCATCTGCCCGGCTCTTGCCACAATGCCCCCTGCACCAAACAGCCCCGCCTCTGCTCCGTAGGCCCCGCCATGCTCTGTAGGACCCGCCCATGCACCTGTCAGCCCCGCCCCTGCTCTGTAGGCCCCGCCATGCACCGTAGACCCGCCCATGCACCTGTCATCCCTGCTCCATAGGCCCCGCCCACCCATCTGTCAGTCCGCCCCTGCTCTGTATGCCCCGCCATGCACCTGTCAGCCCTGCCCCTGCTCCGTAGGCCCGCCCACCCATCTGTCAGTCCCGCCCTGCTCTGTAGGCCCCTCCCATGCACCTGTCAGCCCTGCCCCTGCTCCGTAGGTCCCGCCCACACACCTGCCAGCCCCCTCCTGTGGGCGCCGCCCCTGCTCCCTTAAGCCTGCTGCAGCAGCCATCAGGCCTCTGGAAGCAGTGGTGAGATTCGGCTCAGCTGGGGCCATGCCTAAGAGGTGGAGCTGGGCTGCTCAGGTCCTGCTGCCCCCAACTCCCTGGAGAACCGGAGCGCCCCCTGTGTGCTCCAGGCCCCAGCCCTGCCCCACTCCAACCCTGAAATGGGCCGTGTCCATCTCATGTGACACAGAGGCCAGTGTCCTCTGCCCCTGCTCAGCTCGGCGCCCTTCTCCCCTCACCCCCCCCCACACAGTGGCGGATCATCGTGGGAGCCACCAAATGCATCCCCAAGTCAGAGCTGCCCGAGGAGGTGGAGGTGACGGCCCTGGCCAGCACGCCGGCTCTGGACCCACCCCAGCGACCTGACCATCGCCCCTGTCGGCCAGCACCCCGCTCTACCCACCCGGACGCATCATCCACGTGGTCCACAACCACCCGGCCGAGCAGTGCTGGTGGGTGTGCGGGCCCCTCAGCCGTTGGCACTGCCCTCCAGGGAGCGCACAGGGCCAGCCTCGCTGCTCCCCTGGGCCCTCCGCAAGCGAAGTTCTCCCCACGGTGGAAAGCCCTGGAGGGGTCCCCTGAGGACCTGCCCACCCCACTGGCCCCAGATTTAGCGCAGGGGTCTGGAGGCTGGCTCAGTGACAGAAGGCTGGGCCCCCAGGAGCTGAGGTAGCCCCGGCCCTGCTTCTGGGGAGTCAGCGCTTAGCAGGCCGGGAGGCCCTCAGTGGCTCAGGAAGGGCACAGGCACGCGCACCCTCAGCCAAGTGGGTGCGACATGAGAAAGGCCTCACCTCCCCCTGGTGAGCCCTTTCGAGGCGTCAGAACCGACCTACCCGGGCAGGCCACGTGGGGGGCTTCAGCTGAGGCCCCAGGCAGAGGGCAGGGGACCGCCAAAGCCCCCTCCCCGTCCTCCTTCAGCTGCTGTGAGCAAGAGGAACCCACCTACTTCGCCATCTGGGGGACAACAAGGCCTTCAACGAGGTGGTCATCTCCCCGGCCATGCTGCACGAGCACCTCCCTACGTGGTCATGGAGGGGCTCAACAAGGTGAGGACCCTCCTGGCCAGCAGAGCTTGAGTGCCCCGGGGCACAGCGCTGGGGGTGTGGACCCTCGGCCCCCACGGGCTTCCGCCCCTCATCCCTGTTCGGACCCTCCGGGAGGCACAGCCAGCGGGGTGTGGGGGTCTGTGTAGGCAGCCTCAGGGCTGACCAGGCTGGGGGCGTGGGGGCGGGCGAGGCCCCACTTGGGCCAGCCCGGGGAGTGCCCGAGCCCCAGCACAGGTCCCCCCGCCATGCTGCCCCCAGGTGCTGGAGAACTACAACAAGGGGGAAGACGGCCCTGCTGTCTGCCGCCAAGGTCATGGTCAGCCCCACCGAGGTGGACCTCACCCCGAGCTCATCTTCCAGCAGCAGCCGCTGCCCACCGGGCCACCGCTGCCCACCGGCCTCGCCCTTGGGCTGCCCCCCACAGAACACCAGAACAGCAGCATCAGGTGAGGCCCGGCTCCGCGCCGCCTGCAGTCCGCCCCTGCTGTCCATCCTGCTGTCCGCCCTGCTGTCCATCCTGCTGTCCATCCTGCTGTCCGCCCTGCTGTCCATCCTGCTGTCCACCCTGCTGTCCACCCTGCTGTCCATCCTGCTGTCCATCCTGCTGTCCATCCTGCTGTCCGCCCTGCTGTCCATCCTGCTGTCCGCCCTGCTGTCCGCCCTGCTGTCCATCCTGCTGTCCATCCTGCTGTCCGCCCCTGCTGTCCATCCTGCTGTCCACCCTGCTGTCCACCCTGCTGTCCATCCTGCTGTCCATCCTGCTGTCCATCCTGCTGTCCGCCCCTGCTGTCCATCCTGCTGTCTGCCCTGCTGTCCATCCTGCTGTCCACCCTGCTGTCCGCCCTGCTGTCTATCTTGCTGCCCGCCCTGCGCCGCATACAGGGCGACGGGGGCGCTCAAACCTGCACCTGTGGCCGCGCGGATCATCCCCAGGAGACCCCTGGCAGACCCTGGGCCCTTGCACGCACATGCGCGCTCACGCACAAGCACGCATATGCGCCGCGCCTGTGATCATGCACGCTGGGTCACGCGCATGCAACGACGCCAAGACGCGACGTCTCTCGCAAGCACAATCACGCCGACGTTGCCGCCCCTGACGCCACTTGGAGCGACTCCCCGTACAAGACTCGGTTCAAGGGCGCAGCAAGTGACACAGGCACAGCCTCGACCCAAGGGGCGTGACCCAAGGGCGCGCTGTGGGGTTGTGGGGCGGCAGGGGGGCAGTGTGATTCCACGCGCAGGCTGGGCTGGTGACCCCACATCAGTCACACCCCCCTTCTGTACGCGGGACGTGCTGGTGGCTTGGGGCGAGGGGCCACTGCTCCAGCCTCTCGGGGACCCTTCGCACCTGCACCCTGAGCCGGACACGCGGAGTGGCCTGGAGGCTGCCCGAGGGGGCCAGTGGCTGCTTCCAGCTGCGTGTGGGGGAATCCCCGCGACCTCACGGGACCTGTGGTGCATTTCTGGGTGCCTGCATGGCCAGACGACGGGGAGGGGGGCGCCCTGTGGCCATTTGCAGCCAGTTCCCGCCCAGCCCCCACACCCCCCTTCTCCTGCCCAGCAGGGGCGTCCACTTCACAGGAAGGAGGAGCCCCAGGGTGCCGCACAGCGCTGCCTTGGGTGATGACCCCTTCTCTTGGCCCCACGAGGGTCTCTGGTGCAAGACCAGGGAGGGCAGCCCCAGCACTGCCGCGCAGCCTCAGCTTCCGGCTGCCCTCACCCCTCTTGGGCCCCGGCTCAGCCAAACAGTGACCCTCTACCTTCTCTCTCGGGTGCTTGTGAGTCGGTTCAAAAAACAAACAAAAAAAACGAGCCACTGGGGCTGGAGTGATAGCCCAGCGGTAGGGCGTTGCCTTGCACCCGGCCGGCCTGTGCAGGCCCGGGTTCGATCCCCGGCATCCCATATGGTCCCCCCGAGCACCGCCAGGAGTAAATCCTGAGTGCAGAGCTAGGAGAAACCCCTGAGCATTGCCGGGTGTGACCAAAAAGCCAAAAAAAAAAAAAAAAAAAAACGAGCCAGTTGGCTAGTGCAGGGGTTAAGGTTAAGGCTTGCTTTGCATGTAATGTAGCGGCTCAACCCCGCCCCCGCACCGCTTATGGTTCCCGGAGCACTGCCAGGAGGGATCCCTGAGCACCGAGCCAGGAGTAAGGCCTGAGCACCGCCACATGTAGGCAGCCCCTGCCCAAAGGAAGGAAAGAAAGACTAGGCTGGAGCGACAGTGCAGCGGGCACAGCACAGCGGGCATCTGCCGCGCGCACCCCCCACCCCGGCTCTAGCCCAGATCCCTGAGCGCAGCGCCAGGAGTGAGCCTTGAGCGCCAATGGGGTGTGCCCCCCAAAAATGATATACTGTAGGTCTGTACCAGAGAGATGGTGCGGGAGGCACCTGCCTTGCGTGTACAGACTGACCACGAGTTAACCCTTCCCGGAGCACAGCCAGGAGGGAAGCCCCGAGCCCCCGCTGGGGGGGCCCTGAAGCAGAGGGAGAGAAGCAGGAAACAAGCGCTTCAACCACCGCTAAACTGACTCTCCCCCTCCCTCCTCCCCCCAAGTTCCCTCCGTCCCCGGCCCTGGGGGGTCTTTCTCTCTGCCCCTCCTGAGGCTCACGCCCCCCCTGCCCCGCCCCCTGCAGGACCAAGTGCCAGTCTGAGATGAGCCTGGAGGGCTTCTCGGAGGGGCGGCTGCTGTCCCCCCGCGGCGGCGGCGGCGGCGCGCCCGACCCCGTGGAGCTGCTGCTGCTGTCCACGCAGGAGCGGCTGGCGGCCGAGCTGCAGGCCCGGCGCGCGCCGCTGGCCACCATGGAGAGCCTGTCGGACACCGAGTCCCTGTACAGCTTCGACTCGCGCCGCTCGTCGGGCTTCCGCAGCATCCGCGGCTCGCCCAGCCTGCACGCCGTGCTGGAGCGCGAGGAGGGCCCGCTCTTCTACATCGACCCCGCCATCCCGGAGGAGAACCCCTCGCTGAGCTCCCGCACCGAGGCTGCTGGCCGCCGACAGCCTGTCCAAGCACTCGCAGGACACGCAGCCGCTGGACGCAGGCCCGGGCAGCGGGGGCGGCACCCCCGAGCGGCCCCCCCAGCCGCGCGCCTGCCGCCGCGCCCCGGAGGCCGCGGTGGAGGAGGAGGAGGAGGAGGCGGTGGCGGAGGAGGAGGAAGAGGCCGGGGGGCCGCGGGGACGGCCCGGGGGGGACCTGGCCCTGCACAACGGGCGCCTGGGGGACTCGCCCAGCCCGCAGGTGCTGGAGTTCGCCGAGTTCATCGACAGCCTCTTCAACCTGGACAGCAAGAGCGGCTCGTTCCAGGACCTGTACTGCATGGTGGTGCCCGAGAGCCCCACCAGCGACTACGCCGAGGGGCCGCGCTGCCGCCCGGCCAGCAGGACATCCTGCTGCGCGCGCAGTTCGAGCCCAACCTGGTGCCCAAGCCCCCCGCGGCTGTTCGCGGGCTCGGCCGACCCCTCGTCGGGCATCTCGCTGTCCCCGTCCTTCCCGCTCAGCTCCTCCGGCGAGCTCACGGACCTCACCCCACGGGCCTCAGCAGCCAGGAGTGCCTGGCCGTGGACAAGATCCGACCTCGACCCCCGCGGCCACGGGGCCAGCCCGGTCAAGCAGGACGACCTGGCCATCTCGGCCCGCTAGCACCGGGACGCCCCGGGACCGCCCCCACCCACCCCACCCGGGGCACTGCTGCTAAGCTGGGGGTCCGCCTCCCTACCTCAGCTTAGGACCCCCAGAGCCAAGAGGCCAGGAGGTCCTCAGAGCCAAGAGGGGAGGGCGGGAGTGTGACCAGGAGGGAGGAGCCGGCCGGTGGGGGGGGGCAGCAGGGCCCCCAGCCCCGACTGTCCCCGCGCCGTCACTGCCCGCGGGTCAGGCGAGAGGGCCTCTGCCGGTGGTCCAGGCTGCTCTGTCCAGGTCACCCGCAGCTGTGGCTGCGGGCAGGGCCGGGGCTGACCCCCCCCACCCGCCCAAGGCGCCCCTTCCCCAACCCCCGCAGTGCCGCGGATGTTTACAGAAGCTGTGGGCTGACCCTCCACCCCACCACGTTACAGACCCCACCCCCGGCCCGAGGCAGCGGGCTGAGGGGTCTGACCCCTCATCTGTACCCCCTGGCCCCACCACACCCCCTCAGCTGCTCCCTGGGGGGGGGCCTGCCCGCCTTGGCACAGCCGGAGCCCTTAGAAGCTGGAGGGTCCCCAGCCCGCCTCTCTCCAAGGGGCGCCGCGCAGGCGGCCCAGGTGCAGGGGTGAAGCCGGAAGAGCCGCGCCCGCCCTGAGTGCCGCCCCCAGCCCGTCTCCTTGAGTGCATCCTGTCGCGCTGTGGACCTGGGTGGACGCCCCGATGGCCCCCCACTTTAGTGCACCCTTCCCCAGGTCGGGAGGTGATGAAGGTGCGGGTAGCGTGGGCCCGACCCCCCCGCCCACCTCTGCCCTCCAGGAAGTAGTCCGCGAGCGGGGGTGGGGCTGAGCTGGGTCTGGGGACGCTGCCCGTGCCTTTGTCCCCTCCAGCCTGGCCCCCCTCCGCCCCTCATCTGGTCAGGTCTGTGAGCCCCTGACCAAGCCTGGGCTCCCGTTTGTGATTGCTGGACCCGCCCACCCGCACAGAGGGGGACAGCAGGAAGCTGGGCCTCCCTCGCTGTGGGGGAAACACTCCCCCTCACTGAGGCATGCCCCCACCCCCCCTTTGGGCAGAGCCTGTGCCCAGCACAGAAGCAAAGTGAAATCAGTGACCCCCTAGAGTTTTTTTAAGTGAAAAGATCCATCATAAATCAGCGAATCCCACCAAGCACCTCCACTATAGCCAGGAGACTTGGGGTTCAGCCTTCTAATCCCTACCCCAGGGCAGGCCCTGGGACCTCCCACTGGGTGCGGTGGCCCTGGCCGGGCATCCAGGGACAGCCGCCCCTCCCCGCCCCCCAAGGATGGACCTGCCGCCTGTCCTGCCCGTCCTCCACACATTTGGGAGGTCTGAGCCTTCTCCCCTATGGCTCAGACCGCCCCCACTCCGTCCCGACCTGCAGCACAATCCCCAACGTCCCCAGCCGTGCACTGGCCTGCCCCTCTGGGGTCCCGGCTGACCCCTCCGGGTCCCGGCTGACCCCACTGCAGTTGGGTCGCACGCAGCCAGGCCCCTCCCGCCCCGGCACTGTGCGTGCTCTCTGCCTTTTTGTACTTACTGTATGAAAGAGCTGGACTAACACTGCTGTACAGAGAGTGGACACTAGCCGCTGTATAGACTGTACATAAGGTTTCTGTATATTGTACAGAGCTGTGTATAAACTGGATGCAGAAGCCGTGGAGTGCTGCCCTGGGACATGGGGCGGGTGCCCGGGATCCCGGGACATGGGAGCGGGGTGCGCTCCAAATCCCAGACTGGGGACACGCTTGGAGTCCCAAAGAAGGCACATGGCTCCCAGAAAGAGTGGACATTCAGGACATGGAGTTGGGCTGATGGTGCCCAGCTGTCTCCCTGGACCCAGGAGCTAGTTTCCAGTGACCTTTCCTTCCTCCACCACAGGACACACAGCAGGCAAGCACTGAAATGCCAGGGTCACTGGGAGCGGGGGTGGGGCAATGGTCTTTCCTGGAGAGCCCAAAATATTTCACATGGCCTGAGCCAAGCCCCCAGATCTGGCTCCTGGGGTCGTGGGGCCTCAGCCTGTCCTGGACCCACCCTGCCTCCCTCCCACACAGCAGGTGGCGCTGTTTCTCCAGCCTGTGCCAGACTCTGCCCTGGCCCCTCACACAGCAGGTGGCGCTGTTTCTCCAGACAGTCCCAGACTCTGTCCTGATGCCACCACACAGCAGATGGCGCTGTTTCTCCAGCCAGTCCCAGACTCTTCCCTGTTCCCACCATCCAGCAGGTGGCACTGTTTCTCCAACCTGTCCCAGACTCTTCTCCGACCCCACCACACAGCAGGTGGTGCTGTGTCTCAGTCAGTCCCAGACTCTGCCCTGACCCTACCACACAGTAGGTGGCGCTGTTTCTCCAGACAGTCCCACTCTGCCCTGACCCTACCACACAGAAGGTGGCGCTGTCTCCATCCAGTCCCAGACTCTACCCTGACCCTACCACCCAGCAGGTGGTGCTGTGTCTCCAGCCAGTCCCAGACTCTGCCCTGTTCCCACCATACAGCAGGTGGCACTGTGTCTCCAGCCAGTCCCAGACTCTGCCCTGTTCCCACCATACAGCAGGTGGCACTGTATCTCCAGCCTGTCCCAGACTCTGCCCTGACCCCACCACACAGCAGGTGGCGCTGTGTCTCCAGCCAGTCCCAGACTGCCCCAACCCCCACCACACAGCAGGTGGCGCTGTGTCTCCAGCCTGTCCCAGACTCTGCCCTGACCCTACCACCCAGCAGGTGGCACTGTTTCTCCAGCCAGTCCCAGACTCTGCCCTGACCCTACCACCCAGCAGGTGGCGCTGTTTC
>JAJIBD010009622.1:0-76397 GCA_021461705.1 Cryptotis parvus
CTGTGCAAAACAGCAAACCTGAGAATAGAATCATTCATGATATCAAAAAGCATTTCCTTTACCAAAGGAATAAAAAAAGCATACTTCATCTTAGTAAAGCATTGCTTTCCAGTAAGATGACCATGTTTATTAGCCACAAAGTACACAATACAACTGATTGTACAGATTGAGACATTAGAAGCCACAGGAAACTGAAAATCATTCTGGTAATTTTGAAATCAACATGAGAAAGAAAGCAGAGTCTCAATGATGTGAAATAGCACCTTCCCTGCACGCTGAAGCTAGCAAGCTTCATTCCAAGTACAACTCCACAGGTCTGAGTGTCTCTGGCACCACTATCATGATCCTACCAACCTTGACACACCAGTCTTCATGGGGTGTGACCCTAATGCACCACACCAATAAATATGCATCACCAAATTCACCACAAAAAAAAAACAGTGACACTATAATAAAGGGAGGAGAATAGAAAAATAAGGACTGAAAAGTAAATTTTCAAAATCAGTACCGAAAAGATAGATGATTCACAAAGATGAGAAAGCATAACTGATTCAGAGAGTCCAAACTGCTGTTAAGGGAGCACCTAGTAAAGGTTCTATGAAAGCATATTAAAATCTATAACTTCAGTCGTTCTCAAAAATGGAGAGTTGGCACACAGCAGTATTGAGATCACCTATGCTGCAGCAGAAATGCACATCCATTATGCTACCACAACCTGAAACAGAATCGAATCATCGTCCTGCTCAGTCACTTAATGCTGAGATGAGAAAGTAGCCACCATAACAGCTGATGAATGGAGAAAAGGATGAATGGAGCTGGAAGAAAGTATAGTAGGTAGGTACTTGCTTACATAGCCAACTCCAGCTTGGTCCCAGCACACTGTATCATCCCCACCACTGCCAGGAAAGAGCCCTGAGCACAGAGAGGACCAAGTCCCAAGTACTGCCAGATGTGGGCCCCAAACCTAACAAAGCACAAGCACGCCCGTACACAGACAAAAACACACTGTTTCCTATGTGCCTCACGCCCATACAATCTATGGAGTAAAAACTGGGTTTTAGGGACAAAGAGACAGTTCAATGTTCAGCCTCAGGAACTCCAGATCCCCTGAGCACTAGGGGTTTGCAAAGCAAAAAACAAAAATGTGGGCAAGGGAGGGTTAGGATCAGGGAGATTTGTCAAAGGTCTGGAGCACCTGCTTTGCATGGGGAGCTCTAGATTCGACCCCTGGCACTGCCTGGTGGCCTGACCACAGCAGGAATGCTTTCCAGGAACAACTGAGAGCCCCTGCCAAAAAATACAAAAAAAAAGCCAGGTAATTGTAGGTTCTACCCTCTTATAGTCCGTGAGTCTAATCCATGCTTAAAATAAAACTTGATTTCCGTGGAATTTCCACCAAATTCAATGCTAGGAGACCATCACAAGTATTAGTAATGCTCAGAGGTACAGTTATCTGTCATTTCATTTTCTAACCAAATGAGTAAAGCTTTAAGATAAAAATTTCATAGGTGATACAGTGATTACTGTAGCCACTAAAAATGGAAAGTTTTATTTCAGTAACCAGTAGGTCTTTCCAGATTTTACCCTATGCGGACTATATTTTCTTAAGCTACTGCTTAAGAATAAGGATCAGAAATGATTATCCTTACTGATAAGGATCAGAAATGATTTCTAAATTTTCAATAAATGTCTCAAACTGTGAAGTTCAGGACTAGTATTCTTTCCTGAACTTTTCAAGTAAATTGTCTTGCTAACTCAACCAATGCCTTATTAAGAAAAATGTGGGCTGGAGCGGGTAGGGCATTTGCCTTGCATGTGGCCGGCCTGTGCCGGCCGGGTTCAATCCCGGCATCCCACTATGGTTGCGGAGCACTCCAGGAGTAATTCCTGAGTTCAGAGCCAGGAGAAACCCTGAGCATTGCCGGGTGTGACCAAAAAAAAAAAAAAAAAAGTGAATTTTATCCAAATAAGTATACAATTTCTCAAGGTCAGGTAAAGTAAATAAATTAGTCAAATATCATGATGACCTTATCAGCAGATAAGCTCAATTTAGGTTTAAAAAAAAAGGGTTTTACATTGAATTATCACTGGCTTTTCTTTGGTCTGGCTTTATTGACACCATCTGTATATATTAAAGAACCATAAATTAATAATTCTGCACAAATGGTCTATCTCGTCAGTCACCTATGGACACATATTTCATCTGATGCTAGTTACCAATTCATATCTGGTTCTTCAGTCAATGCATACATAAGAGGCAACAAAATTGATGATCAAGCTAAGCAAAACACTACCAAGAGAAATCTTTTGCCTTTTTCTCACCCACCACCAACCATGTAAAAGATAAAGGTTTAGGATTATCCATGTGCTTTGTGACCATCTATGATTCCCACTTTAAGAATTTTACAATTTAGCAAACAACAAATAATCATCAAGCTACATGGTTTGGCTTTGCAATTGTATCTTAAAACAATAGCGGTTCATCAGTAAATGCACAAACTGAGAGCCTACTACCAAGAGTATCCCACCTGCACAGCAGAGCGTGGCAAGCTACCGTGTTGTATTTGATATGCCAAAACCCAAAAACAATTATAGACCTCATTCCCATGACCTGAGGGAATGGTCTGAGGCTCTTCTTGTTCCTGGAGAGAGCAGATGTCCTTGGGCTACACTAGTACAGCGTACCTCATGGGCACCTCCCTGAGCGCCTGGGCACAGGGAGAGCAAGGGCAGCTCTGCCCCATGTCTGAGAGTCTCTGGTTCAGCATACCTGGGCCAGATTGAAAGAAAAACTGCTGCAGGGTGGGTGTGGATGATCCGGGCTGTGATAGTCTGGTCTGCTGGGTGGAGTTGTGACGAGAGGGGAAGTCGGATGTGGGAAGATGGCGGCCCCCATGGAGTGGGGTGGGGGGGCATCTGGCTTGTTGTGAGGCTCTGCTGGGGTGGCAGGCCAGGGCTAAAACCCGCCATGCCTCCTGGGCACTTCATGAGCAGCTGGGCACAAGGAGAGCAAGGAGCAGCTCTGCCCCATGTATGAGATTAACTTTTGGAATCTTTCTGGGATCATATTTTTAAGCTTTTCTATTGTGAAGTTATTCTCATTCCCCCCCTCCTTTTTTTTTTGTTTTTTTGGGTCACACCCGGAGATGCTCAGGGTTTCTCCTGGCTCTACACTCAGGAATTACTCCTGGCGGTGCTCGGGGGACCATATGGGATGCCAGGGATCGAACCCGGGCGGATTGGCTGGCAGTGTGAAAGGCAAGCGCCCTACCGCTGGGCTATCGCTCCAGCCCTCGTATCCCCCTTTTGCAGACTATTCTCCTCATCTTTTCTTTACCAATTTTATTATGGTACCATGATTTACAATACTGTTAATCATTCTTTTTATGCATACATCATCCCAACTCCACACCCATGCCAGAGTGCTACCACACTAGTGCCCCCAAAGTCCCACCCAGATACTCACACCCCAGTAAGTTCAGATCCACAGTCAAAATCTTCATTTCACTCACGGAGGTATAATAAAATACTTTAAAAAAATCTTCATTTCATATGTGTTAGGCCATCAGCCATTCCTAACTAGTTCTTTATATCCCTACATATGGAAAAGAAAACTCTTTTTTTACTATTATGGACAACACCGACCCATAAAATAGATGAAAAAGCAAAATTCCTGAAATTCCAAAAAATTACAAATTAATGATTAGTTAATAAAAATAATTTGCCAAACTATAGACTGTTGCAGGACTCCTAAGGGCCGCTGCATCTGCTCTGGATTGCCTCCCGCAGATCACTCCGTAGATAAGGGGGGTAGTCTAAATGTGGCAGTTTATCCGACCATGTATGCTGTACTAGCTGGTATAAATATTCTCCCATGCTATCACAATCATCGTGGGACTAGCTAGATCTTACCAGCATATTAGCCTGGCCACGTAAGGACACCTAAGTAATTAGACCAGAGAGAAATGCTGTTTGCTTCCAAACAAACAAGCATGGCTCCCTGATAAAATATAAAACTACAATGAAGTAGAGGAGACTTGTGAAGGCTTGGAGAAATATTTAACTGGCATTGGTGTTGATCTTTGGTACAGTGACATGCCATCTCAGAAACCCCCTTCTCTACCTTTCAAAGGCATTCCGGCTCAAAACATTAGCACAGTAAAGGCCCTAGGTGAGATGCAGGGAGGGACTACCTAAGGGCATTGGACCCTCCCTGCTTTCCATAACAATGGGAGGAAGGTCTGAGTTGCTGGGGGTATAAACTTGCCGGTTCCGCTCTCCCGGGCTTCTTCTTCCCGTGGAATCTCGCCTTGTAAGCGTTTTCCCCTTGGAAGTTATACACGTGGTGGTCGCCATCTTGGCCTACACGTGGCTGGGGTTCTAGCCTGGAATCCTAAGCATCGGGTTTTTCCTTTTTGCTGATTTGTATGCCTGAACCTGTAATAAGTAAAGTCTTTAAAAACCTCCATCGGATCCCTGAGTGTTCATCCATTCCTCGCCGGCTTCGGAGGTAGAAGGGAACTCGCTTCCCGGCACTGTCGGGACCCCGGGAGCGCCCGACAATAGACTATTCTTTATTTACAGGTATATAAACTTAAAAATTAATACGATGAATAATTCTGTGCTAACAGATTTTTAAACTTACATAAAATAGCTAAGTTTTACAAATGTAAAATTTAGTAAAGTGTAGAGAATTAGGAAAATATCAAGGGGGAAAATCTGAAAAGGCCTATAAAACTATGAAAGTGTGCTTCATCCTAAGAAATGAAATACTGCTTTCGATATGAATGAAATTTTAATGGTTATTAAAAATATATAAAACCCCTTAGCAGAATAGGTCTTAAACAGACCTTTCTCTTTTTTTTTTTTTTTTTTTTTTGAGGGGGTCCACACCTGGCAATGCTCAGAGGTTACTCCTGGTTCTGCACTCAGAAATTAGTCCTGGTGGTGCTCAGGGATATGGGATGCTGGAGATCTAACCTGAGTCTGGTCCAAGGGAAACACCCTACCTATTGTACTATCGCTCAGGCCCAAAAGACCTTTCCTAATTTAGAAGACATAATACCAAGCACTGAGAAGTTTGTATTGTCTTTTAAAGAAGCTCCTTTAACACTTCTTGCAAGGCTGGTTTCAAGGCTATGAATAAGTTTTTGCCAGTCCAGGAAGCTCTATTTTGGTCCTACAAATTCAAAAGATAATCTGACTTAAGTACTCTTGGTGAAGTGCTCATTTCACTGAGGTTTTCTTTTATACTTTTAACCATATCTCTGCATTATCTTCATTTAAAATGTCTGCTATAACTCTTATGAGTTTTTTTCTGGTATGTAAAGTCCTCTTTTGATCTTGCTCTCAATAGTCTGTCTCTATCTTTGGTTTTGTCATTCTACATGTGTATCTTGGAGTTTTTCTACTTGAGTCTTTTTTGCTGAGACCCTACATGCCTCTTGGATCTGGGTGCCTGTAATCCACATCTCTAAGAAGTTTTATCTATGATTTCTTGTAACTATTGATTCTTCATCACATCCGCCTTCTTGTTCTTCAGGGAATTCACTTAACTCCTGCATTGTTTTTCTTGAATTCACCCCATAGTTCTCAGGTGAGCTTTTCAATTCTTTTCAGACTATTTGTTCCCCCATATTTTTGTTTTCTAGAGATTTTCCCATCTCATCGTGGAACTCCTTAGTCTTTTTCTCAGCTGCTATAATGCTGCTGATCAAACCTTCTACATTTTTTTTTAATATCGATAAAGCGTACTCTACATTTCTGTCATTTCTAATTGCATATTTTTTCATTTTGGCTCTCATTTTCTTTACTCTGCTGACTACTGTGCCATCACTGCTTTGATCTCATTAAACATCTTCACTCTGCTGTCACTCACGGTGTCATTAAAGTTAGTCTGATCATTTATAGAGTTATGTGATTAGCTACAGAGTTAAGATTCACTGAGCCTTCCGTGTTACAGTTTCACTCACTGGCTTGGTGGGCTTCTAAGCCTCTTCCCCATTGGGTTTGCAGTGCTCCTGCTGTGCCGAGCACAAACCTTTGTAGTTAGCCTTCCTGGGGTCTCTGAGGCATCAGGCTGGGTCTTTCCCTTGTCCTTCCCTGCCCATCTTTCTGCAGTGATTGCAAGTATGCGTGTGAGCAATGCAAGATTTGTTGAGTAGAGATACCGCATAGTACATGTTTCAAGAGACAGGAATCTGGCCCTGTTGGTATGTCAGAGATCAGGCGGGGAGGATGCTGGAAACGGGGAGTTGGGGCAGCAATGTAGTCATTTTGCCTGATACAAAGTCCAATGTTAGTCTCACAATTATACAAGGAAACTAAGGCAGTTAATGAATATCATAACTTAGATTCATTAATGTATTTTCAAAATCTATTGAAGTTTCAGGCTCTGTGGTGCAATGGATAGCACATTGGACTTCTAGAGTGAGTGAAGAGAAATTCAAAGGTTGCGGGTTCGAGTCTCGCCAGAGTCAAGGGTGTTTTGTTTCTCCTTTCTGGGATTGAAGTTTCAGTGCCAACCTGAATATATGTAGATAAATGTTTGCACACATACATGCATACATACATACATACATATATATGTTTATATTTAAAACAGGCTGAAGTGCCAAGTTTTTTATTTCTTTAGCATAAAAAGTTCATTGACCTTTATTTCAGTTGCTTGTTTAATATTAAATATCTGTCAAATAACCCAAAGAGTTTAAATAACTGTTATGCTTACCAAGTAAATGCTGGTATCAATAAAATAGGAGGTTGAAAGTGGTGCAGTACATTGAGTTTTAAGGATCTCTTCAAATTCCCAAGTATTTACTGTTGTCCTAAGAGATAAACCTAACAGTGCTCTTCCAAAAAGAATCAGTTATGTCTACAAATTTTTGTAGTGTAAGGAGATATATTCTTCTCTAGACAAATATCTCATATTTGAATAAGTGAAGGACTAAGAGCATTTGCTATAACTGAAGCTCTCATCTGAGGCTTTCAGAGAACTTAAAATTAATCCATGAATTATTTTAATATTCCAAATGCTGGGTACTCTCTGACTGCTCCATTTGTATCTCGTAAATAGAGGCAGGCAATTTAGCAAAAGAACAGGGCTTTTGCAAGTTTTCCTCCCTTAGTTCAAACATGCCAACATTCTGTAGCTAAGTTGTGAAAATAGGTTTAAAGGCCCAATAAACTACAGTGATAAAGACCAGGGTGGAGAATGATTTCAGCAGCCCACTCCCATTTCAGCTACAGCAGGTTCATCTGCAGACATAGAGTGAGTGCATTAGGTATGCTAATGTGCCTTTATACTATTCTGTGTTTTGTCACTCTCTACCTAAATTCCACAGACGGTAAATGAAACTTAGATGCTCAACATGATGAATGCAGAAGCTCAGTCCTCATCACACAGTTTAACAAATCATAGGAAGGAGAAAGAACCAGTCAAGAAGAGCGGAATGCAGTTTCCCTGAACCTGCACACTGCAATTATAGATAAAGGCCTCCACATGGTAACACAGTCCTACTTGCAAAAGTAATTACCAGGGCCACCGCCCCTAGGAGGACAAAGTCTTCATCCCCCAGGGAAGTGCTCTCTGGTTTGTAGGAACCAACCATCTAAAAAGCTTTTACTATTTCTCCAAGCTTTGCCTTTTTATTAAATAGCCACTGTGCTAAAACCGAGCTTTTGCAGTACCAAAGTAAAAAATATATATATATATCATTTCTGGTCCACAAATATAGCAAAGTGGCTGCTGCCTACCTTGCTCATTTAAACACGAGCTGGATCCCTGATCCAACATCATTTGTGCAGTCCCCAACACTGCTTTTTTATTCCTAACAGCACAAGTAGAACACTTGCCCCTGCCCCCACGTCTGCCTCTCCCCACTCATGTAAGGACGTGCAAGGTGCAACCTCTGGATGTGCCAGCGAGAGAGGAAAGAAAGGAAACAATGTCTTAGCACGGTAAATTGATAAAATCAGAATGTCATAGAACTAGGGAAAATACTACTTCCAACAAGTGATTTGCTCAAATTCCACACACTTGTCAATATACAATATCACAAAAGTGCCCTGACTAATTCTCCCATGTCCATAGCCCAATGAATCATACCACTGATAAATACAGTCCAGGGGGTTAGGGTGGAGGCCTTGTATTTGCCAAGCCCAGGTACAAGTCCTGGACCCCATGCACCCCAAGCATCACTGGGTACAGACCTGGAGGCCCCAAGCACCAGTGGGGTGGCACAGGGGTCCCGAGCACTGCAGCACCCTCAGGTCCTCAGCCAGCAGTGCATCCTCTGGCCTGACCACTGAACCACTGGCTCAGCTGACTAAAGATTACAGAAGTGTCCACTGAGTCCCCTGACTGTGCTGAGAGCCCCCCTCAAGTCATATATATAAACAGAGAGACCGAGAAAGAATCAGTAAAGACACATACTGTATCGTCTCACAAAGGATCAAGATGACTAGGAAGGAATCGTCATGTTAGGAATAAAGCAAATCACAAGTCACTTCCTTTTTTAGACACCGTGATTTTACAAGGCTCTTGACAACAAGGTTTCAGACAATACCATGTTCCCACCTCCTGTCCCACTATCCTGGGACCCCCATGCCCTCCATCAATGAGCCCAGGTTCCCTCCCATCCCCCAATCTGACTCCCCTGACAGATATTTAAGTTTAATGATTGTAGTTCGGGTTCCACTGTTTCAGTGGTGTCGGGTCCAGTGGCTTAGGTATGTAGGTATGTTCAGCTACTTTGCCTCTATTCCCCAGATGAGCCCACGCCCCAACCCCTTGTCCCTGTGTCACTTCCAGACCTCCTCTCCTTGATTCCCCCTCCATCTCTCTCCTTCCTTGGCATTTCTGTTTCTGTAATCTAAAGCAAGTGTTTCGCCCACCTTTGTTATCTTCTATTCCCTAGACACACTATTCTATGGACCACAGATGAAAGCACACACAGGTATTTGTCCCTGTTCAGCTGATGTAGTTCACTTAACTTGAGCTCCTCCAGTCCACCCATGTTGCAGTAAGTCTGTTTGCAATTCAGACCATGGAAATACCAGAATTCAGGCTGTTCAGTATCACCTGTGGTGCTCTCTCTCCACCCTTCTCTTTGGGACTCAGTTCTTCCTCTTGATAGGGAGGGGGTCAGGTGACATTATTACTTACAACTCTAAAACCCAATGTTCATAACTACCTGAGGGGCACTTACATATTAGGCAGCTTTATTATGTAAAATAATAAAGCCACAGACTGGTGAAATTGGCATTTCTATGAAGGAAAATAAATCACCATCAATTAAGACACAACACACACATTAACCTTCTTCCTAAGCATAAGAATAACCAAATCCCATGTGATGCTATGGGGGGCAAAAGGTGGTCTTTGTGAAATACTGAATCTGGCAACATTCAAAGAGTAAGTTTTATGGAATTTCATCATACTCATATCACAGGGTTCTTGGTGATAACACTCAAATAAAACCATCGTGTTGGGTTAATAATTAGTTTTCAAATGTTACAAGTTAATGATGCAAAGGAAGTCATTCCAGATAATAGGACAAATTCGTAACACAATTCAGAGACAGGATTTTGTACTGCCCTTCATTTGTCTTTATTTCCCACTCTGATTAGAACAAAATGGGGGAGGAAGTGGCAGACAGAAGTGGCTAAAGGACTGTGGTGGAGGGCCTGGGCACTCTGTAAAGGGGGATCGATGCCGAAACATATACCTGAAACTCAACGATGAAATACTTTTGTAAATCACAGCACGTTAATAAAAAGATTTTTTTAGGTTAACATGAAAGTTAACACTATTGTAACTATACAGCTTAGACTAACAAAAATATGTAGAAATGTGGTCATTGATAAATGTTAAAATAAAGAATTTAGTGATTTACATAAATGCTTTTTTTTTTTTTTTTTTGCTTTTTTGGGTCACACCCGGCAATGCTCAGGAGTTTCTCCTGGCTCTGCACTCAGGAATTATTCCTGGCGGTGCTCGGGGACCATATGGGATGCCGAGGATCGAACCCGGGCGGCATAGGCCGGCTGGGTGCAAGGCAAATGCCCTACACGCTGGGCTATCGCTCCAGCCCCAGCATATTAATGTTTAAATCATTAAACAAGCAGGACCTTCAAATAAGACCTACATGCACACGAGAACAAATTTTCTCCTATGGAATTACATGGGTTTTTAAAAGATCTCAAAAGGAAATTAAGACTGCAGCCATTTCTATATTTTTGAGATGGCTGGGCCATTATAAAACAGAGCAGTGCTTACATTAACAGAATTTTTATTTAAATCTTTGTATTCAATATAAAAAGAAATGCTATTATGCTATTTACCAGAGTTTCAGAATACACAATGCTTAATACAAGTAGTGAAATGTAGTATGAGAGATGAAAATTTTTTAAGATATTATTTTCCCATCTAGCCAGGGCATGAAGCTGATATCTTATAAGCTTACTGAAAGATGAAACTTGTAACTAAAGTCTTCCCCATCTCTGTTCCCAGTAAAGAATTTCTTGCCTCTGGATTACATCTTGGAGTTCTCTTAATAATTTAAAACTATGTAGCCTTTATCCCAAAATGGACAAGGCCTTTCAATAGCAAGTAGAGAAAAAGGTGCAAATAAATGACATCAAATGCTACCGAATTCTTAAATAATTATGTATTTTTTAAGTGAAGAGAAAGTTTACCTGGTGCTTGATCCCAAATACAAATGATAGTAATTAAACCTGACTATAGAGGTTGGCATCCTCAAAATGCAATAAAAAAAAAAAATCTAAATGAGCTAATGATTCGGTTTTGATGGGAAATGCCCAAAAAAAAAGAAGCCAATTGAGACCAGAACGGAAGAAAAATGGATACGGCAAAGAGAAACTCCAAGCTCTGAGAAATATCAGTACCCCAGGGCAATGAAAGAACTGAGCTATCTGAGCTCAGCATTGCATCAACCAGGCTGGCATTTCAGAGAACCGGCAAGCCACTCTTAATAAGACTTGTTGCAAGTACCTTAAATTCGCCCGGCTGTTAGACTCTGTAGTCAGGATTGAGGACCACTTGAGTCAAGGGTCCTGAGGATCAAAGAAAGAAATGGCCATGCAAGAACTGCTCCAAGGCTCATGGTTTGGGTGCTGGCCCTGAGACAGGACTGGTTTATTCCTCAGAGAATCTGATATGGAACAGGAGGGAGGGGATGTCCAACTTCAAACCTTTCCTTATTCACCAGGAAAACAGAAGGAAGCGCTCCAACCAAAGGACAGTGAGGGTGGCTGATGGGAAAGAAGCTCCGACAAGTCTACACTGGCCGGCATGATGACTCCACACACCAGACCACCACTCTTATGTGGCAGAGCACAGGGCCACATTCCTCTTATGTGGCAGACCACAGGGCCTACCTCTGCTTGAAATGGCTTAATGGCCAGTACTCCCAAGAAAACCCAATGTCCTCTCTGAGCACAGCCCACAAAACTGACAGGCTCCCACTCTGAGCCTGGCTGCAGGCCCCACTGCGGCAGCCATATTGCTCAAGAGCCCGTGAGAATACAAGATCCCACACTCAGGGATTTACGCTTCCTCAGAACCCCAAAGGGAGGAATGTGGGCTGAAAGGTGAGAAGGACCAACCTTTCGAATCTCCCTCTTCTTTCCAACCCATCCCCTGACCTCTCTCCAGTCATTGGCTATATGACTCAGCATCACTAATTCTCTTGCTTTTTCATCATACTTTGTTTTTGTCCAGAACCTCTGCACAGGCATCTCCTCTCCTGATAAGCGATTCTTCTAGAATCTTCCAGGTTCATACCTTTTTTCCTTATTTTCCCAGGATTTTTCATCAGAATTAACTTCTCCATGAAAACTCCTAGTCAGGGTCTGGAGCAACAGTACAACAGGTAGGGTACTTCTAACAGGACAACAGGTAGGGTACTTCTAACAGTACAACAGGTAGGGTGCATGCAGCTGACCTGGGTTTGAGTTCAGCATCCCATATGGTCCCCAGGCACAACCAGGACTAATTCCTGAATGCGGAGCCAGGAGTAAGCTCTGAACATTATCAGGTGTGGCCCAAGTACAAAAAAAAAAAAAAAAAAAAAAAAAACCTCCCAGCCATCCTGTTCCCCACTGAAAATGTCTTCCAATGCGTGCTCTCTTCCACCATGCTCTTGATTCCCTCCACTTTCCCTGCTTTCTCTCCATAGCCGTTACAGTCAACTGCCGAAAAGTTTTACTTTCTAAAATTTTCTGCTATAAATTCCAAATTAGGGACACAAATTATATACTGTCTCTTATGAAGCTGTGAAATTCATATCTCCACTCCTTGAAGGTGGCTTACAACGCCTGCTTGATCTATGAGACTTTAGTAACTGGGACACGAGCAGAACTTGTCACCTATTTGGGGTTGATCTGCTTTGAAGCAAGTACAGTTCATCTACTAGCAGGCAAGTTCCAATAAAGCAATGGAGGGGAAGGAAAGGGAAGGGAAGGGAGAGGGAAAGAGAAGGGGATGGAGGGAAGGAAAAGGGATGGAAAGGAAAGGAGGAAGGGAGAGAAAAGGCAGGGAGGGGAGGGAAGAGAAAAGAGAGAAAGATGGAAAGAGGAGGGAAGGAAAGAGGGAGGGAAGCAGGGATGGAGGGAAGGAAGGATGGAGGGAAGGAAGAAGGGACAGAGGGAAAGAAAGGAGGGAGGGAAGGAAGGAGGGAGCGACGCCAGAAACAGCTTGGAGCTCCCCACCCAGACTAGCAGATGGGAGAAAGACCATGGATTCACTATAACCCTTGACTCTTCAGAGTCAGAGTGAAACTGCATACGATTTGGACTTCTTTGGTAAAAGACTGCTTCAGCATGATAAACAAAAATAAAAAAAAGTCATAATCCACATGTTCACTTGCAGTGTTTAGCATTTATTCGAAATAGTTCTAGCGTCATGGTGCTTAACTAGCCTAAGACAGCACCACCACACAACATTCAGAATAGTTTTCACATTAGGCAGCACTTACCTTCCTTATTATAAGTTATTTCGATTTTTAACAGTTCCAGCGAACCAAATCACTGCATGTTGCTTCAGTTCTGTCTTGCCAAAGAAGAAAAATCTGCTGCTTTGGATTCATTTCCAACAGTTGGAAACTCAGGCCATAACATTTTAAATCTCAGATGTTCCCACTGTGTCCACATCACATAAATCAGTAAGTACACAGATCCCCACATGTTTGCGGGGCCAGCTCTCTAACAACTAAGACATAATTGTCCAGGGGGATAAGGCAGCAAGTATAAGCACGCTGTGGCCGCCGAGAAGACACAAGAGTTAGTACTTTTTGGCAAGCAGAAAGCAAGCCCTCCATTAAAAAATTATTTAAGGTACAAAGTTAATGTGTTACTTTCATTTGATGAGGAAAAGAACGACAAGCTGCAAAATATGACATGTCTGTCTTCCTGGGAAAGAAAAAAAGCCCTCTGTTTTTTAAGTGAAGCTTCAAGGGATGAGGGTATAAATAGGTGTGTCTGAACCTATGGACATTGTCTCTTTTGGAGAATTGGGGGGTGGGGGGGCTTGCGAAGAGAGCACAATAGTGCTCCCAGACTTTCAGGATTTCCTTTCAGGAATACGCATGTCTGAGTCGCAAAATCATGATATTTGCAAGTACCTAATATTTGACTCCTGATGGTTTCATTGTTTTGTTTTTTGCTTGAGGGCCACACTCAGGATGCTCAGGGGTTCCTCTGGCTCTGAAGTCATGACTTATTCCTGGCTGTGCTTGGGGAACCATATGGGATGCGGGAATCAAACCAGGATTTGATGCGTGCATGGAAAATGCCCTCCCTACTTTATTCTAGCTCTGGCCCCTCTTGACTTGTTTCCAGAACACATACTATTCTTAACGACATGATGAGCAAAGCTCGCTGGAACTCACTGAGATCTTTGCACGGTGTCCGGGGCTCTTCTCCAGAGCATCATAAATGCTTTATTTCCACCTCCTAGCTTCACCCTGTGCGGAGACCAGGGTAAAGCGAAAACCCTGATACTTCTGTAATAATGCAGAAACATGGCTTCCATGACTCTCCATGGGTTGGCGAAACAACAAAAGCTTGTTCCGAGCTCGAATTTCCTGTTGTTAGTGCATTAATGAGGGGAGCTGCTCACTGCATCCCTCCTGGCACTAATGACACAGCCGCCCCTACAGCTCAGCAGCCCACAGCAAATCATGCCCGCGCCGGCGGAGAGACACATGGTGCTTCTGTTCACACTTCTGCGGAGAGCACTTGCCCTTAGCAGGCCCCTGAGTAGCCCACAACCTAGGGAAGATAATCCTATCACAGAGCCTGGGAAGGAACAGAGATATCTGTACCAAAGACTGCTGGCTCTCAGTCTCTACTTAATCTTAGCATCAATTTACCCACAACCATTTCTTCATTTCAGAATATTTTCCCCAGGGCATTTCAATACAGGGTTCCTTCCTAGGTCGCTCACGTAGTAAAAACGTGAACAGAACTAAGATCACGTCTGCAAGGGGATTATTTTCTAGCAGAGGAAATAGAACAAATAGGGAGAAGGGGGGTGTGATGCAAAAAAGGAAAACGCCAAATGCTGGCAAAACGCTGGCAGCTTACATGGTTCAATGACACTAAGAACACAGGAAGGTTAAGCCAGTTTCCTGCGGGAAAGACATTCTCAAAAAGCTTCGCATGAGAGAAGACCTGGCCAGGAGGACATTCAGGCACTCAACAATCACAACCCAAATGCAATGGGGTGGAACAGTGGGACATGGAGAGCCATAAGCAGAGTGGAAACCTGCTAAACTAAGGCTATTTCTAATGGAAAGAAAGAAGGAAAAAGGAAAGGAAGAGGAAGAATGAAGGGAGCTGGGGGAGAAGAGAAAATGGAAGAGGAGGAGTGGAATCTATTTGGAAGGAGGGCTCATTTGTCGAGATTAGGTTCTGGAAAAAAAAATGACTTTTCCTTAAGCTCACAAATCACCCATTTGCTCCTCTTGTCCTGAGGATGTCCCGCCCAAACACACCTCCAAAGTACTCCTGAAGGAGAAAGCCATGGGGCTAAATTTATTGTCCTTTCTGAACTATCAATCTCTCCTCTCAGGCGAGCCTAGCGTCATCGCTGCTTCCCTTTAAAAAAGGCCCATCCTGAGCAGAAGAGCCAGTACAATGCCTGGCATGCGGCTGACCTGGGTTTGATCCCCAGTATTCCATATGGTGCCCCCACAGGCTCTTCAGGAGTGAGTCCTGAGTGCAGAGCTAGGAGTAACTCCTGAGCACTGCCAGCTGTGGACCCCAAACCGAAATGAATTAATTAAATTAGATTAAAAATAAATGGGCTTTCTTGGCAGACCCTGTCTCAATCTCCTGGCCACTGAAGAATTCACTGTTTATACAGAGCTGCAGGGTCTTTAAGAAGCAGCCATCAGTTGCTTCTTGCAACTCCTGCTGATTCATGCACATAACATTTGTGATCTGAAATGCTCTCTGACCACTGACCCCTGTTTTCACTCGGGGGGCTCTCTCCACACTCTTCTTCCCACTGCTTTCTCTGAGGTCACGGTTGCCCCAGGCAGATGAACACTGTCCTCAGGCCTCAGAGGACTGCTTGGAATCCACCAAGAGACGGGCCATCCAGCGCTACGATTAGCTGGGACTAGGCTGTTGGGGTGCGTAAAGACAGTGTCCCTAATTCTCACAGGAAGATTCTCAAGGAAGTCAAAGCCAGTAAGAATGCCCTGCGGGAGGGTGACAAGGTCTGAAGGCCTTAAAGATAAGGACTAGGCTGTCTCCCAAGAAGCCCTGAACTTTAGAATCCACACACAAATGACTAATCACCCTAGGTCTCTGCTTTTGACCTTTTTCCATGACAAACTACCACTGAGAGGACATTCCATAACAAAATATCCCATACACTGCTAACTGGCCTTACTGAGCGAATAGAGTTTTTATTCTTCTGTGTGCGCTTTGCCTCCATGTTTTGATTTCTTTTTCATTTATACACGACACATGTTAAATACCTTGGGGTTCAACCAATATGTAATGATTACTACAGAAAAACAATCCCTAAGTCCATAATTAACTCAATTCCCTATGAAATTTTGGGTACAGTTCTAGGGCAAAATTAAAAACTCAGTTTGGGGCCGGTATAACAGCACAGTGGGTAGGGCATTAGCCTTGCACACAGCCGACTTGGGTATGGTTCTCCGAGCACCACCAGAAGTAATTCCTGAGTGCAGAGCCAGGAGTAACCCATGAGCATTGCCAGGTGTGACCCAAAAGGCAAAACAACAACAACGACAACAGCAACAACAACAAGCGGGCATTTTTCTGTATTTCCATTTCACCAACAAAGCAAGGTTTAGTCAAGAGTGACAACTGGGATACTCCTTCCAGAAGAGAGAATTCCCAGATGAACACTGGGTCCTGTGAGATTTCAGATGGAAAGACTGGCAGAGAAATATAATATCAAGGGAACTAAAGGAAGACCCATTTCACCAGGTGAATGAACAGAATAGGACTAGCCATGGAAAAATATTTTTGGACTTTCTCCTAGAAGGAAGAGGCCTTTACAAAAGTACAGAGAAAGGACCAGTTTAAACACAGTAGGTGTTTAAATGGAATGAATGGTGCCCTCTGAGAAGATAAGCTAAACAAAGTGATTTTTTAGAATTTTCTTCTCAAAAGCTAAGTTCTTACCTTTCAAATTCATCCTTGCTAGCTACACTTCATTTACACCAACAGTTTCCTGTGAATCAGGGAGCCTGGTCTAGCTACCTCCTTCCCCATGTAGCTGACTCCTTCCTATACTCAGTTCTCCGCTCACGTGTTAACGACTCACAGGCTTTCCCCACCAGCCAATCTAAAGGACTTTCACTATGCTCAGTACGCATTTACTTTACTAGATTTCACACTTACCATGTAAAATTATTTTATTTCTTATCCTACAGCTCATAACTTCTCTCCTCACACTATGAAAGTGAGCAGATGCCTTATTAAAGACAAATGTAGCAATACTGTGCCTATTAAAATGGCAGCTAGTTTTGCTTTTTAGATATTTTACCTATTAGCTTATAACATTTTTTAGCATAGCCTTGGTGCTGTTGAAAAGTTATCACCAGCAATTCTAGGATATTTGCATTACTTTCCAAGACGTGGCTCTCCATAGCCCCCTTCCCCCAACCTACCCCCCAATCTCCCACCAACCCATCCTGTCCAGCTCTATGCAACCATGAATCTACTTTCCATCTCCATGAATGTGCCTATTCTGGGCATTTCACATCAGCAGAAACATCCATAATCTTTAGTAACTGTTCCTTTTCCTTGGCTTACTGTTACCACAGTTCATTCATGCTGTAGCACATATGCGTTCTTTACTCCTTTCTAATGCAGAATAATATTTTAGTCCATGGGTACATAACTCTTGCTTATCCATTAGTCAGTTGATCAACATTTGGGTCATTTCCACTTTCTGCTCTATTTAAATGCTGCTGTGAATTACTAACTGCAAGGCAAATGCCTTCAGTTCCCTTGGGAACATATTTGGGAGTGGAATTGGGGGGAGCACATGACAATCCTAAGGCTAACCCCTCAGGAACTAGCATACTGATCTCCAAAATAGCTTCTCCACTCTCATTCCCACCAGCAGTGCGTGAGAGTTCCAATTCCTCCACATTCTGCTCAACACTTGCAACTAACTTTTTGCTTCCAGCCAGTGCAGAAAATATGAACTGCGTATCTTACTGCGCTTTTAATTTGCATTTTCCTGATGGAGACCAACTTTTCAAGTGCTTATTGGATATTTGTGTATCATCTGGGAGAAATGACTGTTAGACCTTGGGTGTCCATTTTTGAGTTGCTTACTTCTCTTTGCTACAGGAACATAAAGAGCCTCAAACCATTCCATCAGGTGATGGGAATGAGGTCTATAACTGTTACTGGTATTTGGCATATCAAATAAGACACTGGTAGCTTGACAGGCTCTGCCGTGCAGGTAGCATACTCTTGTAGTCATCTCAAAATCCAGCTAGAACAAGCAGATGCCGTTGGGCTCTACTAGCATGAGACAAGTCATATGGAGATGTTACTGGTGCCCGCTTGAGCAAATCGATGATGAACGGGAAGACAGTGACAGTGACAGTGACTTCTCTTTACCTGAGGGAAGGGGCAGAGGATTAGAGAGCAAAGACAAGGCCTCCTGTGTGTGAGGCCTGTGGTATACAGAGTCACATCCCCAGCCTTGTTCATTTACCATTATTGAATTCAGGAGTTTTTTCTATATCTCGCATCTTCCAATGAGAAGGGTATCTCACCAGATACCCTACAAATAATTTCTATATTGTATGGGCTATCCTCACTTTCTTGACATTTTACACAAAATATTTTTTAAGTAAAACTAATCTTGAAGGCAGATAAAATTGGGACGTGTTCATAAGGATAAAACAACTTACTGTCAAGGCAGGGTCTAGAGTGATTTTAAATCACCTGTTTTCAACTTGAATTCTGTTTACTAGTTTTGGGTATTGTCTAACCAGTCCAGAAACAATGAACTCATCCTATGATGAACTTCAACATTTGGTAAATTGTTTCATGCGCACAAACAAACAGAACAATGCCCCTCAGCAAAAATAAATAAATAAAAAGCTTTGTTAGAAGTTAGGTTGCAATCGATTTTAAATGATCTATAATTTGGTTTTCTCTACAAAAACTTTGAAAGTGACGAATAGAGTTACCCTCACACAGGAGAAAAAGAAAGCATTTGTTAACTGCAAGTAAAACAGGCCCACCCAGAATAAATAAGCAGTACAATTTCAAACCAAGAGATATGCTTAAGAGATTAAAGGTTCTTAGACTGCCTTCTCTCTGTTCTGCATTCAAACCAGTGAGCACTGCCCACAGTTTTATTTTGGTTGAAAAATTTTGACTACTGAAAACAAGGTACACGCCTGGGAACACTGATATGAAGAGAGCTGGTATATTTGTACAGCTGGAGGAGCTCCTCGGAGGAGAAAAACAGCAGATCTTAAGTTCTTCTTACAAAAACATCAGACCCTAAGTACTTAGTACAAATAGATATAGATGTAGAAATAGAGGCAGGCTTCGTCTCTATACAGACACATACAGACTGGAAAAGGCATCAAGGAAGACTTCCTTTAAATGAATGTTACCTAGATTAATGCTGGCATTGTATTTACTTCTTTAAACACAATAAATCAAATATGAGTAACTGCGAATTTCAGTGCTTTAATAAAATTTTGAGAAATAAAACACAATAAAATTTATAGAAGACACAAAGAAGACTAAATTGAAGCTTAAAGCTTCTTGGTGATGCTACCCCTAAATTGATAAGCAAATCAAATGAGATAGGAATAGTCTAATATTATATACAGCAATTTAAAATCACTTGTATCACTTGTCTTCCCACTGTTCATCGATTTCCTGGAGCGGGCACCAGTAACATCTCCATATGGCTTGTCCTGTTCTAGTGTAGCCCAAGGACCTCTGCTTGCTCCAGGAACATGAAGGAAGAGCCTCAAACCATCCGTTCAGGTCATGGGAATGAGGTCTATAATTGTTACCGGTATTTGACATATCAAATATGACACGGGTAGCTTGCCAGGCTCTCAGTTTGTGCATTTACTGATGAACCATGTGGCTGCTTTATGGGGGAGAGAACAGCTTTTTTCCTTGGGTGAAGCTCTGATGAGCTGTGGAGTCCCGATGTGAAAATAGATGTCCTTCTCATCCATTGTTGGTGGGAATGTCGACTGATACAGCCTTTTTAGGAAACAATATGGACATTCCTCCAAAGACTAGAAATTGAGCTCCTGTTCAACCCAGCCATACCACTCCTGGGAATATACCCTGGGAAACTAGAAACACACAGCAGAAACACCATCTGCACTTTTATTTTCAGACCAGCACTAATCATAATAGCCAGACTCTGGAAACAACCAGAGTGCCCGAGTATTGATGACTGGATAAAGAAACTTTGGTACATCTACACAATGGAATACTATGCAGCTGTTAGGAAAAATGAAGTTATGAAATTTGCCTAGAAATGGATGGACATGGAGAGGATCATGCTGAGTGAAATTAGCCAGAAGGAAAAAGACAGATAGAGAATGATTGCATTTATTTGCATGATATGTGTGTGTGTGTGTATGTATATAAAGAAATCAATATCCAAGGTCAGGCAAAACATGGATCAGGTCTTGTCAAAGGTGGAATCTATCACAAGCGTGTGGGAATCAGAGGTTAGGTGTATCAAAAAGGAACATTCTATAATTTTAAAAGCTATTTCTATAAAGTATGAAAGTTTAGCAAGAATAAAGACATCCAGAATATATAGTACTTGTATAGTTAGGAAAATAATAATTATAAGAACAATATGTGTAAATAATTATGAGTTCCTTATTATAACAGAGATGGAGAGTGGGCCTGATGAAAACTTGAGATAGAAGTGTTTACAAAATGGAATACAGTACATGACATTTTAAAACCATCCTTAAACATTGGTTTCACGTTCTCTCTTTGCACTTTTTCTTCTAAGCTCATCATTCAATGTAATCTTTAGTTTTTTAATCAAACATAGGATGACACATTTGGGAGTTGAAAACAATCACTCATGTGTCAGGCTTTGTCCCTAAGTTGATACAAGACCGGCAGTGCAAATAATAGCACACCAGAGTGTAAAGGAGAGATAATACCCTGATTTCTCCAAGGATTGCTGAAGTATGGGGCAACCCTCCCATTTCTCTGTCCAGTGGGAGCACCAGCACAAATAACTTGGAATTCTCATCTTATCCAAACTGGTAGCTCTTCCAATATCCAGGCTCTAGACTTTAGCCTACACACTGGCCTTCCTCTTCATCTGTTTGATCAACCTATTGGGAGCTTTCACATCCTGAATCTTACCATCATACCGAATAGCTCTAACATGGAGCTTTAAAAAAAAGCCTTCTTGCAGGACTCTCAACTTGTTGATTCTATTCTTATCAAACAGGTGCTCCATGCTTAGTTTGCAATTACAGCAGCAATACTGTTCAATCTCTGACATACCAGTCCCGATCTGGCCTACCACCTACCTAAGACTGGCTGCTGTGGCCAATCATTTCCAAGACAATGGCCTGATGATCAGGAACTATTCATCCCCCTGCCCAACCTCCAGCTTCCTGAGAACAGTCTGGTTCTTTCTCAGACTAGCAAACTCTTCCGCCCCTTTTCATCCTTTCTGACCTCAGGTTTCTGAACATCAGTGACGGAACCACAGAACGATATGGACTCTCTGATTTACAAACTCATTCACTATTTATGGCGTTATGACCAAGTGCAAGCAACATACTACCCCTTGGCTATGTGACAGTTCTCTTCATTGGGAGTCAACACAAATGAAAACTATTCCAAAATACTTGAATACTCAGACATCAATTTTGTCTAGACCCCCTTCTGTACCCCCTTCAGTTTGCAGGCGCTCATGACCCCTGAGTTGACAGCAAGATTTAGGCTATTCTCTATGCAAGTTTCCTTCCTTTTTCTCCCCACCCTGAATTGATAACCCTGAATTTCCACTCCCACTCATGCCTCCAGGCACCAGTGTTTCTGCTGCTCTGCAAACTATCCCTTCCCTGCGTTATTCTTGATGCTTCCTCTCCCAGGTACCCACTAGCTTCTAGGCCCTCTGGGCTCACCAGTGCCCAGAGCTGAAGACACAAACAGGCATGAGGGCGTGGCATGCTCCAAGTCTAAGCTTCGCATTTGCTGGAAGGACAGGTGTGAAATCTCACACAAGGGTGGATGTCACATGTCATGCCATTTCACTTTCAAACACAGATGTTTGAATGTCAAAGGGACATAAATTACATATGTATGTGTGTGTGGTTGAGAGAGAGAGAGAGAGAGAGAGAGAGAGAGAGAGAGAGAGAGAGAGAGATTCATAGCAAAAGCCCCTGCCTTGCAAGTAAGGCCCACAAGGGTTCTAGCTCAATTCCCAGCACCAGCCCATGTGCCAAAGTGTCAACCCAGTGGCCCTGCTGTTTGGGACCCCCGGCAACAGCACATAGTGCACCACTCGCAGTAATCTCTGTGACCCAAAGGTATGGGGGCATCACAGCTAAATGCCTGCAGGCAAGTATGTGTGACTTCCATCACTGAGACAATAACAAGGAGGAGTGCTTTTCTGATTGTTTACATGCACAATTAGTGGCAATGAAATGATCTACAATAGGCCTAAATAGGACCATTCCTAGCAAAAGATGATGCATGATCACACTAATTATAACATAACACAATGCCTTCAATTATGCATCTATTCCAATTTGCCTAATATGATTTAGCATCATAAGGGGAAAACACAATCTAACTTAAAAGTTATCAGCAGAACAAAAGCAAAATACAGAAATTAAGTTTCACTCAGTTTAAAAGTACATCAAAATATAATGAACACTGATTAAGTATGTGGTATAAACAAGTACTTCTGCTAACACTTCCAACTAACCCTCACAAAAACAGCCTATAAGGGAAATACCATTTAGCTTTTTCACACAAAAAGAAACAGATTAGTGTCCCTTGCTGGGAAGTAGCCATGTTGGGATTCAAGCCTTTTTGTTTCTGGGTCTGTGATTCGAACTTCCCCACATATTGGTAAGAAAGAGACAAAGAGAGAATTAGGAAGGCAGATGTGAAGTGAAAATGTATTGAAGACACTTCCAGCTTTCTACCACCCGGCTTCCGCTCCACCCACCAATCACTAAGGTCACCAGGTCTATAGAATCTCATCACAAAGAAGGTCCAGTCACGGTGAAGCCATGTTTCCGGTCTTCACTGTGTACCTCTCACGGGCACAGCTCGCTCTCTCTCGCTCTTTCTCTCTCTCGTTTTCTTCTTTTTACTCTCTCCTTCAGGCTCTTTACACATTTTGTGTGCTTCGTTTTCCTCAGCCCTAAATGCAGCCAGTCCTTAAGGTTCTACTTGAAGGCTGCTTCTCTCTTGGTGCATATACTTCATTGGATTCAATGTCTGATTTGAAAATTCAGTTGCTGATCCTATGAAGGGTCATAGGATCCTTCAAGAGTTTGTCACTTAGATCCAGCACCCATTCATGATTAAAACCCTCCAGAAAATGGGAATTGAAGGAAGCTTCCTCAAGATAGTCAAAGCCATCTACCAAAGGCCCACAGCGAGTATCATTCTCAATGGGGAAAAATTGAAAGCCTTTCCCTTAAGATCAGGAACACGACAAGGCTGCCCTCTCTCACCTCTTTTATTCAATATCGTACTGGAAGTACTCACCATAGCAATCAGAGAAGAAAAGGACATTAAGGGCATCCAGATAGGCAAGGAAGAAATCAAGCTATCATTGTTCGCAGGTGACACGATATTATACTTAGAGAACCTTAAACTCTCGGCCCAAAAAACTCTTAGAAACAATAGATATGTATAGTAGAGTGGCAGGGTACAAAATCAATACCCAAAAGTCGGTGGCTTTCCTATACACAAATAACGAAAAGAGAAGAAAGGGATATTAAGAAATCGATTCCATTCACAATTGTACCACAGAAAATCAAATACCTAGGAATCAGCTTAACCAAATGTGTAAAGGACCTATACAAAGAGAACTACAAGACACTGCTTCAAGAAATAAAAGAGGACACGAGGAAATGGAAATACATTCCCTGCTCATGGATGGGGGAGAATTAACATTGTCAAGATGGTAATACTTGGGGCCGGAGTGATAGCCCAGTGGGTAGGGCGTTTGCCTTGCATGCGGCTGGCCCATGCCGGCCCGGGTTCGATCCCCGCATCCCATATGGTCCCCCAAGCACTGCCAGGAGTAATTCCTGAGTACAGAACCAGGAGTAACCCCTAAGCATTGCCGGGTGTGACCCAAAACAAAGCCAAAAAAAAAAAAAGATGGTAATACTCCCTAGAGCTTTGTACAGATTAAGGTGCAGTTCCTATAAGGATACCTATGACATTCTTTAAAGAAATTGACCAAACACTGCTGAAATTCATATGGAATAATAAACCCCCATCGATAGCTAAAGCAATCCTCAGGAAAAAGAAGATGGTAGGCATCACCTTTCCCAACCTCAAACTGTACTACAAAGCAGCAGTAATAAAAACAGCGTGGTACTGGAATAAAAACAGACCTGTGGATCTATGGAATAGAGTTGAGTATCCTGACACCCACCCTCAAAGACATGATCAGTTAATCTTTGATAAAGGTGCAAAGAGTCCAAACTGGAGTAAGGAAAGCCTCTTCAACAAGTGGTGCTAGGAAAACTGGACAGCTACATGTAAAAAAACAAATTTGGACCTGTGTCTAACACCTTGCACAAAAATCAGATCAAAATGAATTAAAGATCTCAATATTAGACCTAAATCCATAAAGTACACTGAAGAAAATATAGGAAAAACCCTCCACGACATTGAAGCTAAAGACATCTTCAAAGGTTAAACACCATTAACAAAGCAACTAGAAGAAAACATAAACATATGGGACTACATGAAACTAAAGAGCTTCTGCACCTCAAAAGAAACAGTGACTAAGATACAAAGACAGTCCACAGAATGGGAAAGAATATTCACCCAATACCCATCTGATAAGGGGTTAATATCCAGGATATATCAGGCACTTGTACAGCTATATAAGAAGAAAACAGCCAACCCCATAAAAAATGGGGAGAAGAGATGAACAGAAATTTTGACAAGGAAGAAATTCAAATGGCCAAAAGACATATGAAAAAAAAGTTCATCATCACTAATCATCAGAGAGATGCAAATCAAAACAACAATGAGATATCACCTCACACCACAGAGACTGGCCCATATTCAAAAGGGTAAAAGCAACAAGTGCTGGCATGGATGTTGGGAAAAGGGGACTCTCATACACTGTTGGTGGGAATGTCGACTTGTACAACCTTTCTTGAAAACAATATGGACATTCCTCCAAAGACTATAAATAGAGCTCCCTTTTGACCCAACCATACCACTCCTGGGAATATACTCCTGGAAGCCAAAAACACACAGCGGAAACACAATCCGCACTTTTATTTTCATAGCAGCACGATTCACAATAGCCAGAATCTGGAAACAACCAGTATGCCCTAGAACTGATGACTGGATAAAGAAACTTTGGTACATCTACACAATGGAACACTATGCAGCTGTTAGGAAAAATGAAGTTATGAAATTTGCCTATAAATGGATGGACATGGAAAGGATCATGTTGAGTGAAATTAGTCAGAAGGAAAGAGAGAGATATGGAATGATTGCATTTATTTGCATGACATAAATATATCAGGTGGTCTTACCAAAAAGTGGAAATTACCGCAAACATGAGGGAGTCAGAGGTTAGGTAAGACAGAGAAGGGAACATGTGTGAATAAATGTCAAAAGGGCTGATACCAACCTAGAACTGAGCATTAAATACAGGCAAAAAAAATGCACATGATGGCTTCCAAGTGTATGTAGTGCAACCCACAATGTGTACGAGAAGGAAGGGAGAGAGAGGGAGAAAGAAAAGAGATAAAGAACCTGCCATTTAGGCAGGCTATGGGAGGGGGAGGGAATTGGGGACATTGGTGGTGGGAAATGGGCACTGGTGGAGGGTGGGGTGCTGGAACACTATTTGACCAAAACTGCCAAACATGAACAACATTGTAATTATATATCTCATGGTGGTATAATAAAATGTTTAATTAAAAAAAAGAGTTTGTCAATTGTTCCAGAAGTGCCAGTTTTTCTTTCCTCCCCATCCTACACTTTCTTCCGCCCTTCCTTATCCACTAAAAACACCGAGGCTGAACCTTCATTTTCTATCCCCAAAAGGCCCTGCACGCTGTCCCAACCCCATAAATGAAAGCCCACTGCCACATACAACCATGCACCTAGCTTTACGTTCTCCTCCTCCTCATCTTCAATGACCATTCAGACACCAAACTATTGAATTCGTCTCTACAAGCATTTGCACACTGATTCTCTCTCACCTGTAGCTTCCTTCCCCATTACCAATAACCGTTACGGGTACGCACCCTTTATCCACCATCAGTTCATCACATACACAGTGCCCAGCAGCTCTCGCAGGCAGGGTTGAACCACAAATGCGGTGCTCTAATTCCATCTGTGCTTGTCCTACTCAATGATAGTTGTGAATAAAAATGTCCAGGGTCTTAGGTATGACACGGCAGACTCCTGTGTTTGTTGATGTGACAGCCTGTTTATACTGAGTGAAAATATTGACAGTCCTAGCCCAGTCACTCAAGCCCTGGATAATCTGAACTAAGGTCCATTTTTCTCTGCCCTTTTCAGTTACAGCGTGCCTCTTCCTTTGGGGTACTACTTCCCAGGCGGGTTGGCTGCCCAACAAAAGTCAACTGTCTCCTTCACTTTAAGGGTGGATACATAACCCAAACGGAATGGCCAAAACACTGCCAGCCCTGTGGACAAAGGTGTTGTCCAAATGACCTGGCATGTGACTCCAGGATGAACTGGAGTCTTTTTCAGGGGTTCATTTCCAAACTGGAGAAATAGTGAGAGAAATACTAAGACACACCTCTGTCTGGATCAAGGGCAACAGCCCCGTAATCCAACCCATTAGAATGGAGCCAGAGTGATAGCGCAGTGGGTAGGATGTTGCCTTGCATGCAGCCGACCTGGGTTCAATCTCCAATATCCCCAGGGACCCATGAGCACTGTCAGGAGTAATTCCTGATTGCAGAGTCAGGAGCAACCCCTGAGCATCGCCAGGTGTGACCAAAAAAAAAAAAAAATCATGCAACAACAGCAAAAGCCTGGATGCCTCAACTAATGTCCATTATAGATTTTGCCATAAAGTAAGTACAAGGAGCACAATGAGGCAAGATTTGGCAGCAAATGTGGATTTAGCTTCTGTTTTCCAAAACGCACATAGAGGCATGTGGGTCTGTTTAAACAAACAGATTCCCTGTCTCCGTACCAGCATATGTGTTCGTTTTTGTTAAGAGAGAAGAGCTGAGTTTCACACATGGCCTGAGAGTCCCACCTCTCAGGGTGTTCCCCTGGGGATCTCACGAGTTGTGTGTCACTTCCCACTACAGTCTCCAAGCATGCTGGAGTGAAGGTTAAAAGACCATGTTTTGATTCTTTATAGATGAACAATCTTGCATCCTCAGGTGACATCCTTCATAAACCAAAACTGTCCAGCCCAGAGAACCTAGGTTGACATGCCGAACAGTCAGTACAGCAAACTTCTCTCCATGGTTGAGAGGGAAGGGGGTCCTGGGGAGAGACCGGGGACCCTGACTCCTCCCCTCTGGTCCTACTCGGTCACCAGAATTGGTCCCTCAGTCCCCAGGAAAAATCACAAATTACTCCATATTACCCACAACCTTCCTATGAGCAGCGCAGCCTGAATCCTCCGGACCTTTACAGACCCTACAACACTTAGTGAGCCTTATTTTATGTCAAGATCCATGTTCGCTTGCTGTCAGAACAACCTGGGAGGGTGAGCAGAGCGGGCAGGACAGTCTTAGTTTGAAAAATGAGGCCCCGAAGAACAGGTTAGTTAACAGAAGGGAAAAAAGCAGTGTTTCAGTCAAACCCTGATACCCCTTATTCTTGCTTCTTTCTTTTTTTTCTGTCTCTTTTTCCCTCCCACCATTAGCTCAAGAATTTACTGGCACTGAACCATCCTTCTTGGTCCCTGAAGACAAAGATGACTGTGCCGAAGGATGTCGTGTGAATGATTTCACTCTAAACTCTGTGCAAACCTACCACGCACAAAAACAAAAAATTTCATAAACGCATGCACATACCTATATGCCTACAGAGCTTCCAGCCTGCATTTTTAATTCACTCACTGTCAGTCACACTGAAAGTTAAAATCAGTTTCATCATTCTTGAATCCAACCTGAGTTAAAACCAAGTGATAAAGTCTTCGAGGCAGAGGCAGACAGATGCCTGGAGAGACCAGATGCCTGGAGAAACCCAAACAGGACTTCACAGAACAACACAAAAGACCCCACCCTGCCCAGGGGATGTTTCTGGGTGCCAACTCCCTCCTTTAAGCAGCATCAGACAGGGCTTTCTTCCCAGCACACTATCCTCCTTCTCTGGCTGATCTTTAAGGTTAGGACCTCTGGTTCTAAGCTTGTGAAAGATAGCGATAAGGCAAACCCAGCCGCCTCCGGACTCACAAAAGTGTATTTTTGATTTCAAATCAATCCCCAAAGTCCCAATGGCCACATACAAGCCATTCCTCGCCTATGAGGTTAATGCAACAGACACACCATTATCAGGCCAAGAAATCTGAAGGACTTTTTCCAGTAAAGATTCCCCTGTTCAGAGAACTATGCATGAGACAGTGGAGAACAGGGGTCAGGGCTGAGGTTCACGGGCACGAGACCCGCTTTGCGTAAAACCAGATGGATCACAAGGGCATCAACCTTAAACCACAGACCAATTTGCTTTTCATTTACAAAATGCCTAAAAAGTATCAGCAGAGTACCTTTCGCGTGCACAGAACCCAGCTCAGACAAGCCACATTCCCCACGTCCATTGCCACGGGAAGCATCCACAACCCACTTTTTACTGTTTCAAAGGCACTGTGGTCTACAAAATTCCACATGACTGAGTTGCAGGCATAAGCTGATCCAACACCAAACCCATCACCAGGACCCAGTCTTTACTTCTGAACACTCAGCATCACTTATTACTCATGGGTCAAAATTAGCCAGCAGAGTGGGAAGGAAGCCTGCAGGACAGTTCGAGCAAGGATTCTCCCTGTCCTCAGATGACTACATTCAGAATGAAGATATAGATTGAAATATGAGCTAGCATCATGCACAAGGTTAGACGCTGTATAAATTGCCAGTCTTCAGGTATTCTTCTTCCTTTCCTTTTCTCTCCAGCAAGGTTCCCTCCACTGGTAATGAATGGCTATGAGGATCAAGGAAGGAGGAGGGCTCTGCCATGGGAAATCAGTGAGAATCCAACAGAAACTATTCTAAACCCATTTTAAATTGTTAGTTGAAATGGAAAACCATTTTCCCTGTCTTAAAAGCTCTGATTTAGCTCTTTTTACTCAGTCATCAAAAATTTATTTTCCTGATCTTCACATTTTGCATCTTCCATTATAAAAATGTCTTCCCTTTCCCCCTACCTAGTCTGATTTGAGATTCAGATTCACGAACCTTTCACTGCAAGCCTATGTGCTAAGCATTGCCGAGTCAGCTCACTCTATGAGAACCGAGATGGGGATTTGTCATTTTCCAGATGAAGGGACAGGGCTATATTAAGCTCAGTGACATTCCTGCCTTCACAGCCCTTGTGCCTGGCTCCTCCGGTGAGTGGGGTCTAGGCTCTCAACAGAAACTCCAGGAAGAGATGGCCCCAGCACTGTTTGCATCGGACTTTACCCTTCTGAAATCTTACTCAAAATCCTTTATGAGGTGTGGACTCCTTAGTGATCTCAACTTGGAATCAAGGATTATAAACCACTTTCAGTAGGAAGATCACAACTGTGGTGCACACACGACCTCTGCCCTGGTTCAAACAAGCAGGAATGGATTCCTCCTGGTTTTCTGCTCTGAGGAACTCACTGATAGGTCTGCAACACTATGTTAGGTCACATTTCGTTACCTAACGCACCACACTCAAAGGGTTGTGGTACGTGCTGTGGGAGGGAAGAGAAGGGCGTCTTCTTCCACACCCAGAGCCAGCCAATAGGCAGCCACACCTGCCCTCAACCAGCCCAGCAAGATTCTAATGAGTCCGGTCAGAGCTTGAAGATGGAAAAGGCAAAGCAAACCACAACTGACACCAGTATCACGCAAACTACAGAAGATGCTGATGTGAGGACTATCACCACTTTGCTCAGCATTTCAGAACTGACACACACCCATGAAAACCTTTCAAAGCCAAATGCTATCTGTATAGCTAACCAAAAGCAAGAAAACTCTCCCCCTAAAGGAGCCCTGCTTCCCTGCAAAGGAGTCACACTGCTCTTCCATCCATTTGTTTGCTCCCTTGTTCTCTTGCTCCACTGCACACCTTATCTCTCGTCAGCAGACAAGGTGTGCCTGCACTTTCTGGGAAATCTCCCAACGTGCCACTTAAAATTCTGCAAAGTCAAAACTCTACCCTGGCAAGAAATTCACCAACTCATTCGCCTAAAATATTATTCTAGAAGATATCAAAGATGCATCAAGTGACTCTGGTATCCAGGAATGGGTCTCAGGTCCAGCATGTGCCATGTGCAATGAACACCAAGAGCAGATGGCCGAAGGCAGGAACACGCAGGGACATCTGCAGATGAGTTACTGCCCTCAACTGAACCACAGCCGGTCTAGTGACAGAGACAAAGCAAAACAACCAGGTGGCTAAAAGCCTTAGAAGGACAGACCAGTAAAGTGTGAATAAGAAATGCCTTTTGCCTTCACAGTGCAAGGATACCGCAAGTGTGAATTCAGCTGGGCAGCCCCCGCCCCAAAGACTCAGCCCCCATCCCCAAAAAAGAACTAAACAAAATAAACCAAACCACGTCTGCTTTGATCTACAGAGGAAATGCTTTACAGTAGAACAGCTTTACAGTAGACTCATTTACACTGGTTATGGCTCATCAGTTCAAGAGGTCCTCTATAATCCCTGTAAGAACCATATTTCCTCTCTGGCATTGTAAAAAAACCACAATGCAGTTTGGTGTTTCTAGTATGTAAACTTTCTTGATATTACTCCTTAAGGGAAAAGCAGGGTTTCATTTGAAGGACCTATGTAAAAAGTCCTTTGAGAACGGGCAAATCTGGTTCTAAAGTGGGTGACAACTTCTCCCTCAGCCTGCAAGGTTGCTGCAGTATCTAAATTCTACTTGGTGAGTTTGCTTAGCCACAGCTCTCTGTCCCCAAATCAATGGGGAGGCTTAGCTGCAGGACGTCCAGGAATCATCTGTGGATTCCGACTGGCCTTCTGCTTCCAATCCACTGAACTATAAACCGCTTTCAGGGAACAGGGGCTTTTCCTTTCTCCTGCCTTTTGCCCAGGGAAAAGGGCAGTCCCTAGAAAGACCCAGGAACCTACATCACACTGACCTGGGACAACAATCAGTTTCCGCTCTGACTGCAAGACAGCTGGGTGCAGGTGAATGTCTCCAGTTGTGTTGAAAGCAAAGGAAAGCCTACCCCTCGTCACTCTGTGACCTACAGCCATGGGCCGTAAGGACCTGACTCTCGGAAGGCTGGACAGGCTGAACCTGAGCCGCCTCTGGGTGGACGATCACCTGCTGCCTCCTTTCTGCGTGGGCCTCCTGGCGTCCCAGACGAGACCAAGCCCCAACCCGAACCTAAGGGACCTTCTGCAGATGACAGGCAGAGGCAACAAGCCAGGTTTCCTCGACACCCCTCCTTCCCTGTGGTTATGGGAGGGGGTGCTCTGGACACAAGCCAAGCCCCCCATCACCCCCCCATCCTGCCTCGGTCTCTGCCCTCTCAGGGCAGGCGCTACCACTTAGTCTGGGACCACCACAGCAAAGTGCAAGACTCAGCGATCACGCGTCTCGCACCTCCAGCTCCTCCAGAAAGGGATGGAAGCGCCCTCGGCGGGTTCCCGGGGCGCCAAGGCACAAAGGCAGGGGCGACCCTTGGTGGGAGCTCTCAGCGCTGGAGGGGTCGCGCTGGGCGGGTGCGTGTGCGGGGTGCGTGTGCGCGGGGTGCGTGTGCGGATCCTCCCGCTGGGAGGACCGATGCTCAGTCCTGCTCCTAGTCCAGCACTTTCCATCCAAGGGACACCTGGCCCCTGGCCCGCGGAGTGGGAAGATCTGGCCCATCCAGCCCGGGACACATCCAGGGGTGCTGCTCTTCCAGCTGTCCCCACATCTCCCCGCAGAGCAGCTCAGCTGGACACCCTCGACCCCACACAACCCGGTGCCAGCACGCCCGAGTCCCCGAGTCCCCAGGCTCGGCCCCCGCCGCTCTGCCCCGAAATGCACGAGTCGAAATGCACGTGTGTGTGTGTGTGGGGGGCGACAAGGGATTATCTCCCTCCCTGGCCCCGCCGGTTACTCCCTAAGAGTTTCCCACCCGCCCTCGACCCTCCTGATCCCCGCTGGAGCTGAGCAACGCGGTCTCCTCCAGACGCGGCGTCCCCGCCAGGAGCAGCCTCGACCACCCAACTCCGGTCCCAACTCTGCTCCCAGCTCCGGTCCCTGATCTAAACCCAACTCGGGTCCCCGCTCCCGTCTCCGCCCGTCTACACCTCCCGCTCGGGTCGGACCGGCTTCGCCCGGGTCCCAGCCCCGTCCCCGCTCCAATCCCGGCTCCCCACTCTGGCTCCGACTCCCAGCCCCGCTCCCCGCTCGGGTACCCCACGCCTGCAGCACCCCAGAGGAAACTCCTCGGGGGCCGCGCTGAGCCCCGAGCAGGGACCCCGCCGGCAGGACCCGCTGCAGGCGCGCACTCAGCCCCTCCCGACAAAGGGCTCTGGCGGCCGCTGCGCCCCGACCTCCCGCGCCCTGGGGCCTCGCGCGCCCGCAGCCGCCCCCGGGGTCCTGCAGGAGCCCCGCAGCACCCGTGGCTAGCACCAGAGTAAAAACAAACACAAACAAACAAAGTAAAGCAGGGACCCCAGAAACTTTGGGGGGGGGGGAGAGAGAGAGAGAGAGAGAGAGAGAGAGAGAGAGACTCAGGGCAGCAGCTGCAGGAACACATCTGGAGGAGGGGGGGGGCAGAGCCGAGGTCCCGGGGGTCCCCACAGCCCGCCGTTACCTGTCCGAGGTTGACGAACCCGTACTTGCTGGCGATGCGGTTGGCCTCCGGGAAGCCGCCGGCGATCTTGAGCGCCCAGTGGTTGGTGTAGACGCGCGCGCGGGCCTCGGGGAGCAGGCAGCCCCCGAAGAGCGCCAGCACGCACAGCAGGTCCAGGCGGCCGGCGCAGCCCATGGCCCCAGCGCCGCTGCCCGCCGCTGCCCGCTCCGCTCCCGCGGCGCCGCGCAACTAACTTCTCGGCCTGTGCCCGCGCAGCCTCCCGCCGGCCACTCGCAGCAGTCAGGGCGGCCGCGGGCGCCTAGACCATCCCGCGCGGAGCGGAGCGGCGGCCCCTGTGCAGCCCGCGGGGCGCGACGGGGAACGCGCCCACGACGCCCCCAGCAGGCGCTCGCCGGCCCCGACCCGAGGACTCTCCGGCGCGGCAGGCGGCGAGCGGGCGCCCCCTGTGCTGGCCCGAGCTCCCGGCACTCTGCTAGCTCGCTCGCTCCCTCCGGCTCCGAGCCGCGCGCGCGGGCACTGCGGAGTGGCTCCGGCTGCGGCGCCCGCTCCACTTAAACGCGTCCCCGCGCGCCGCCCCCGACACCTCCCACCTCGCGTCCCTCCCCGCGTCCCTCCTCCGCGCCCGCCCGCCCGCCGGCAGCGCCGCAGCCAGGCGGCCCCGCGGTCCCTAGCGCCGCAGGCTTCGGCCACCTCCAGGCCCGCCCCCTCTATCCCGCCACCGCACGCGCGCACACACACACATACACACACACACACACCATATACACACATACACACACCACACACATACACACACTCACACACCATAGACACACATACACACACCACACACACACACACACACACACACACACACACACACACACTCGAGGCCACTCTGCAAAGGGCTGGCGGGAGAGCCCTGTGCGTCGCTCTGCGACCTCCTCTCCCTCCCGTGCCCTGCATCTGTACTCCGCCTTCCCAAAGACTGGAATGTCCGGGAGTCAGAGCCCTGTCGGAACATCTCCGGATCCTTCCCGGGAAACCTCCTTCGGCAACTAAGTATTGGAGCAGGTCGTCAGCGTGTTGGTCAAGCCAAGAGCCCGAAACTCTCGTACCGTTCTTCGTGCATCGCGGTCACTTTCTGCAAGGAGTCCATCGACTCTGGTCCAAGTCTTTGCTGAACGAGCCATTGCCCGCGTTGGAACCCCGTCTGTGTAACACCGCGCCAGGCTGCGGGACGGGGGAAAGAGCGTGTGTGGATAGTGCATGGGAAAGAGATGGCCACGTTGGGCCTAGGAAATAACTTCACTCAGAGCCTCCGGGTCTGCACGGGGTTTTCTTCACCCCCTCCACCGGGGCCGGGGGGGCGGTGTTGGGGGAGTTGTACAACTTAAACAAGACCGAGACGGTGAGAGCTTGCCACGTGCAAAGGACCACAGTGCAGAGGAAGTGCGTGGCTGTGCTTTCGTCGGTCCTGTGTCCTGCACTCAACCTGTGGCTGGAAGCACAGACCAGCGGGGTACCGAGCCCTCACAAGCATGGACATTCAGCCTTTCGTGCAGCAAGGAAGGGAAACGCTCCAGAGAAATGCCGAGAAAATCCCACAAAGGCGGGGGATGAGGAGGGAGGAGGAGGGAGGAGGAAGAGGAGGAGGAGGAGGAGGAGGGAGGAGGAGGGAGGAGGAGGGAGGAGGAGGAGGGAGGAGGAGGAATAATCTAGATCACTATTTTACACCATAAAAAAGTAACGACGCAAAGTAGTTTGAAAACTTGGATATTAGACTGTTAGGCTAGAAACCATAAAATACATAGAAGAAAATTAAGGACTTCACTGTAGTGATGTTTTTGGAGACTTAACTCCTTTGGCAAGGAAAACAAAAGCATGAATCAAGCAGAACGATTCAAATCAAAAAGCTTTTACACAACAAAAGAAACCCACGGTAGAAATGAAAAAACTGCCTCCCCACCCACTGGGAGAAGATATTTGCACAATATACATTTAACTAGGGGTTTCCACTCAGAGTCTGTAAAGGACACATATAAAACAATAACAACAAAGGCGCATTCAAATAATGGGTCAAAATTTTTAATGGACACTTCCCCTGAGAAGACATGCAGATGGCCTACACAAGCATAAAAAGAATGTTCAATGTCACTTATTATCAGGGAAATGTGAATGAAAACAAAGAGGTACCACCTCACACCAGTGAGATTGGCACACGTGACAAAGATAGAACCAGTACAGCTGGCCGAGATGAGGTGAAAAGTGAAGGATGGCTCTGGTACAGCTCATGCTTGGTGAAACTGTAAACTAGAGCAGCCTCTAGAAAACGGTATAGACACCCCTTAGCAAAAAGAATGGAAATACCACATGGCCTCATGCCCAGTCATTTATTCACCGAATGCAAGAATAATGCCTTGGAAGGATCTTTTCACTCATTATGTTCTTAGCAGCATTATTCAGAATAGCCAAGCTAGGGAATCAACCTAACTAGCCATAATAAGCTGAGGAATGTAGTCTCCACAGAACAGGACTAAAAAAAAAAATGAAATCTTACCTTTTAGACCCGAAGAAATTTGATGTTTAGGTGATTTAATGAAATGCAAGATAATTAGCATATAGTCTCACTCACCTGTGAAGAAGAACATAAACAGCCAAAGCGAATGGGCAGAAAGCTACAAAACTAGCTCCCAGGCGCCTTGAAATCCATATTAGTTACCAGAGACAAGAGGCTGGAGCAAAGATCAGCTGGGTTTTGGGGGGTGGCAGGATGGTGCTGGAACTTTAGTAGTGGGTTCAGGGAGTCCTGTATATGTGTGGAGGCATTAAACTGTAGCCCTGAAATTCTGAAGTTTTGCAAATCAATGATGAGCCCATTAATAGTGATTTCTAAAGAGGAGGAAGAGGATCAGGGAGAGGGTGCAGGGTTAGGGACTTGACTTGCACAGGCCAGAGGCAACCCAGGAGACCCTCAGCTCTTCCTCCGTGACCCTAACTGCCACACAAAGCCCTTCAGGAACAGCCTGAATGTTCTCCAAAACTGGCACCTGAGGGCCTAGTGCTACAGCACCCCTGAATCCTAGCAGTCGGCAGAATTCCTAGTACTGGCCCATGGACACCAAGAGCACCACTGGAAATCTCTGTTCCTCCCAACCTGCTGAAAAAGTAAGAAAGAAGGAATCAACCATGTCTCCAGTCCAGTCTTTGCTGGTCACAGGATGATGTTTTCTGTAAAGAAAGTTCATCCTTAGGGCCAGAGCGATAGCCAAGCGGGTAGGGCGTTTGCCTTGCACTTGGCCAGCCTGTGCCACCCGAGCACCGCCAGGAGTAATTCCTGAGTGCAGAACCAGGAGTAACCCCTGAGTATTGTCGGGTGTGACCCAAAAAAGCAAAAAAAAAAAAGAAAGAAGAAAAAAGAAAGGTCATCCTTTATGAAGTTCAATTGCCCTTAAAAGACTCACAAAACAGAAAAGCCTGGGCTTGCACATGCTCTACTCTGTTTGGACTGATCCTCAGCTCCGTGTCGGGTCCCCTGAGCTCAGCCAGGAGTGAGCCCTGAGCACAGAGGCAGGAGCGAGCCCCTGAGCACAGAGGCAGGAGGAGCCCTGAGCACAGAGGCAGGAGGCGAGCCCTGAGCACAGAGGCAGGGAGCGGGCCTGAGCACAGAGGCAGGAGCGAGCCCTGAGCACAGAGGCAGGAGCGAGCCCTGAGCACAGAGGCAGGAGGCGAGCCCTGAGCACAGAGGCAGGGAGAGCCCTGAGCACAGAGGCAGGGAGCGAGCCCTGAGCACAGAGGCAGGAGCGAGCCCTGAGCACAGAGGCAGGGAGCGAGCCCTGAGCACAGAGGCAGGAGCGAGCCCTGAGCACAGAGGCAGGAGGCGGAGCCCTGAGCACAGAGGCAGGAGGAGCCCTGAGCACAGAGGCAGGAGGCGAGCCCTGAGCACAGAGGCAGGAGCGAGCCCTGAGCTCCACCAGGTGTGCCGCTTCCCACCCACCTCCCTCAAAAATGTATTCAGTGGAGCTCTTGATCTCTTCTGTTTTTCTCACCCCTTCTCATTCCTTCTCCTCTTCTTAGGAATGGGTGGAATGTGTCTGAAATAGACTAACCTAACACAGACGTAGCTTTGAGTAATGATTCTCTTATCTGCCAGAACTTTGCTTTTCTTTCACCTCCCCAAAGCAGAACCAATCTGGGAACTCAAAATTCATAAATTGAAAGTTCACAAAACTCAGTTATGTTCATAGCTCCTAAAATTATCATTCCGTGACATTTTACACTTCATATATGCTATACTATATCATTTGATCTTGAAAACAATCTCACAAAATCACATTATCTCCACGTTCCTGGTGAGAAACAGTAAGATCAGAAAATCTAAATCATTTGCAGAAGGGCTCATATTTCATTCATTGTTTTGTTTCACTGACTGGACGAAGCCGCTCGGACATCTAGAGGGAAAAGGTGGGAGTGGTCACAGAGTATTAGTGGAATTCAGACTCTAAATTATTGTAGAATAAAATAGTTTTTCCAGGGGCTGGAGCGATAGTCCAGTTGGGAGCGCATTTTCCTTGCAAGTGGCTGACCAGGGTTTGATCCTGGCATCCCATATGGTTCCCGAGCACTGCCAAGAGTAATTCCTGAGTACAGAGCCAGGAGTAACCCCTGAGCATCAATGGGTATGACCCCCAAAATAGTTCTTCCATTATTATTGCTGCTGTTATATACAAATGAAAAATCAAGCATTACTCAATGCTTGTACTTTGATTTCTGGTAGTTTGGCAATTAGGCAAAACCTTTATAACTGCCTCTTTCTAGCTCCTCAGCCCAGAGTCCAGAGCTTCCAATCATTGTTAGTTACTACAAAGGTCAACTGTCTCTTTTATAGGAACATCAGTTTATGCCTCTAGAAGCCAATGGGTTTCAGATGGCCTGGGAAGACCCAATGGAGATCTCAGCAGGCTTTCAAGGAATACTCAATCTTTCGAAATCCTGGATTAGCATTCAGAGGTGAGGGAAAGCCTGATCTGACAAGGATTCAGAATCCAGAGGAAACTGACCAAGTCATTTGACGCCTGATCCTTTTACTGGTTAGAGCTGGAAAGACAACACAGAATGGCTCCATCTGAAAGTTCCTTCACTTCTGGCCTTCACCTTCTGCAGAAATGAAGAGAAGTCACTGTAGCAGGGGCCCTAAGCCTCAGTGTTGTTGCCTTAAAGTAGCAAAATTACTTATTGCTGATTTTCTCCATGGTGTCTTTTTCTTTCTTCCATCAATGTTTACTGTGAGTGCACTCTGCTGGGACATGCAAGCACATACAAACACACACCTTACATCCTAGATATACCAGACACACATCCACACACAGATTCACACCACATATACACTGACCACATATAACACACACCACACATGCAATGCACACATCATATTCCACATAGACCACATACACACCATACCACACACCACACAGCAGCACACCAGCACCGGCCACAGTGAGCATGAGAGAAAACTGGAAAGTGAAAGCAGTATTTAGTTTACGCTAAGAACATTCTCCCACGTGAATAATTAAGAGCGGGAACTATAACACTGTTTTAAAAATAAGAGTGGGAACCCCCAGTCATTTGTCTGATCAAGCAGAGGCATTCATCCAATTGGCCATCACTTTTGCAGTTATATTCCACATCAGATATACGCCAAGAGTGTGACTTGTAGATTAAGAAAAAGATACCAAAGGAGCCCTTTCCCACAGTTTCATGAACATCCTGCTTCCTGCCATGGTATCTATCCCGATGAACTCATTAGCTTCCTTGATTAGAGCCAGTTGGCCAGAATAATGCTTCCAGATAAGGATCAACAATTGCAGCAAACATTCCTGGAGCTGCACTCTGTTGGTGGCCCTAATGTCGGAAGCCAGAGGGATACGAGGAAATGATAGAACAGCCACGGCTAGAGCAGAAACGTTAGAACAGCCACGGCTAGAGCAGAAACGTTAGAACAGCCACGCCTAGAGCAGAAACGTTAGAACAGCCACGGCTAGAGCAGAAACGTTAGAACAGCCACGGCTAGAGCAGAAACGTTCCTCCCATTGGGAAAGAAGCTAGAATCCAAGTCTTGCACAAATGCTTCCTTTTTTTTTTTTTTTTTTTTTTTTCTTGGGTCTCACCTGGCAATGCTCAGGGGTTTCTCCTGGCTCTGCACTCAGGAATTACTCTTGGTGGTGCTCGGGGGAACATATGGGATGCTGGGGATCGAACCAGGCTGGCAGGGGCCGGCAGCAAGCAAACGCCCTTCCCCTGGGCTATCGCTCCGCCCACAAATGCTTCCTTTCACCATGCAAAGAGAGAACTGCAAGACCCTGACCCTGAACTCTTTCTCCGTAATATGCCATATGGCAGGAAATCAAGCAGTTTTAATTTTAAATTGCTCGTTCTCTATAACATATTACTTGATAATGAGGCTTCAATAGTATTGGGTCTCTTTGCCAAGGTCCCTCCCAGATTTAAGAGAAAATTTCAGTGAAGTTCAATGAACAGGAGTGCAGGCAACTTAATAGAAGTGAACAGAAACTCCGTAAGGATCTGCCTTGAAAGTCCTCAAAGGTGAATTATTCTGGAAAGAGCTTGCCTTAAGAGACATCTCATTTCTTCCTCTGCTACATCCTTTGCTGGAGAATGACCTTGAAGATCTCTTCTAATTTGAGATTCTGTGAATCAGTGGCAAATTGGTAATGGTCAGTTCAGAGCTAAGTGGAGAAAGACCACCAGAATTTTCACTACACAATAGGATAATCACCTAGTTTGTGCAGATTCTGTTTAGCTTTCCAGCAATGGAAATTCTGAATTGGCAGTAGACATTTGTCAAATTTTATAACGATATTAAACATTGATAATAACTACTGTTTATGGAATCAGAGTTATATGTCAGGCATTGAGCCAAACACATATCAGGCCATAATTCCCTCATGGAGATCAGAGTTGAGAAAGTTCATAGCTAGCAGAGAATTTAACTACTTTATTTAATAAGTAAGGGAATGGAGGCAAATAGTAAACTCTGTAAGACACTAATCCTATCATGGCAAAATAAGCTTATGAACAGGTTGGGGAGATGGTCAAAGGGCGGGTGTGCAGCTTTACAGGTTGCATGGTCTCCACCATTAAGTGTGACACCCAACTACCTAAACAGGTGTAGCTCTAGGGTACCCGTGTGGTCCCCAACAAACACAAAAAAATAAGGATATTAAAAAATGAAGCAATAGCAATATTGACTAAGGGAAGCATGCTATGAACCAAGGAATAATATTAATCTAATATGAATGCCAGTGTTAAAATAAGAACCTCAGTTAAGAGAATGGAAACCAGTTGTCATTTCAGCAAGTTTAGCCTATCACTGAAAACTAGAATCCATCAGGAGGCCTGGATTCTGTCACTGGTACCACGTGGTCTCAGGGAATAGCATCAGGAGTGAACCCTGAGCAAAGAACTGGGGGGGTAAGCCATGAGCACCACTTTGGTGTGGCTTAACCATCACCTCAAAAAATATTTTGTCGGGCGGGAGCGATAGCCCAGCGGGTAGTGCATTTGCCTTGCAAGAGGCTGGCCTGTGCCGCCCGGGTTTGATCGCCGGCATCCCATATGATCCCCCAAGCACCTCCAGGAGTAATTACTGAGTGCAGAACCAGGAGTAACTCCTGAGCGCCGCCGGGTGTGACCCCCCAAAAAAATACTTTTTGTCCAGGGCTGGAGTGATAGTCCAGCGGGTAGGGCGTTTGCCTTGCAAGCAGCCAAACGGGTTCAACCCCAGTATCCCATATGGTCCCCGAGCACTGCCAGGGAGTAATTCCTGAGTGCAGAGCCAGGAGTAACCCCTGAGTATCGCGGGTGTGGCCCAAAAAAGCAAAAATAAATATTGTGTGTTAAACCATTCACATTAAGGTAAATGGCATTTAAATATGGTGATTGATGAGATGGATTTACTATATAGAGAAACATCTGCCTTATAGAAATGCATACATGTTCTTCTCAAGTTGTACATGGGGACATTCTACAGCAGATGTTTCTAAATGTATTTGGCCTATAGCCCCCTTCTCGGGGGAAAAATGAAAATAGGGAAGAAAGAAATCACTAAATGACCCCCTGAAAATCTAGAACACACAAGAAGAGCAGAGCCCTGAGAGCAGCAGCAGAGGCTCTACTGTGCCCCTCACCCTTTGTCCGTGCTTTCTGGTGGGGGGGTGCTCACTCTGGGACGGATCGCATATAGGAACATTGAATCTGTCTTAATAAGATGCGATTATTGAAATGATATCAAGCTTTTAACCACAGAAGTATGAAGCTGGAAAATCAACCACACAATGTCAACTGGAAAGATTTAAACATTTGATGACTTAACATGCTACCAAACAATTACTGGGCAGAAAAAGAGGTCAAAAGAGGCCTGGAGAGATAGAGCGGGGTCAGGTGTTTGCCTTGCATGGTTCTGATCCCAGTATGATGGGGTCCCTGAGCACCAGGTGGTCCCTTAGGCGCTACCAATAGCAACTGCCAGAACAAAGCCTGAAGCATCACCAGGTGAGGCCCTAACCACCAATAAAAGTCCGAAAGGAGAGAGAAAGAGAAAAAAGGAAGGAAGGAAGGAAGGAAGGAAGGAAGGAAGGAAGGAAGGAAGGAAGGAAGGAAGGAAGGAAGGAAGGAAGGAAGGAAGGAAGGAAGGAAGGAAGGAAGGAAGGAAGGAAGGAAGGAAGGAAGGAAGGAAGGAAGGAAGGAAGGAAGGAAGGAAGGAAGGAAGGAAGGAAGGAAGGAAGGAAGGAAGGAGAGAAGGAAGGAGAGAAGGAAGGAAGGAAGGAAGGAAAGAAGAAAGGAAGGAAGGGAGAGAAGGAAGGAAGGAAAGGGAAGGGAAGGAAGGGAAGGAAGGAAGGAAGGAAGGAAGGAAGGAAGGAAGGAAGGAAGGAAGGAAGGAAGGAAGGAAGGAAGGAAGGAAGGAAGGAAGGAAGGAAGGAAGGAAAAGAAAGAAAGGAAGGAAGGGAGAGAAGGAAGGAAGGAAAGAAGGAAGGAAGGGAAGGAAGGAAGGAAGGAGGGAAGGAAGGGAAGAAAGGAAGGAAGGAAGGAGGGAGGGGGAAGGAAGGAAGGAAGGAAAGAAGGAAGGAAGGGAAGGAAGGAAGGAAGGAAGGAAGGAGGAGGAGGGGGGAGGGAGGGAGGGAAGGGAAAGAGAAGGAGGGAGAAAGGAAGGGAGGAAGGAAGGGAGAAAGGAAGGAAGGAAGGAGAAAGGAAGGAAGGAAGGGAGAAAGGAAGGAAGGGAAGGAGAAAGGAAGGAAGAAGGAAGGGAGGGAGGGAGGGAGAGGAGGAGAAGGAAGGGAGGGAGAAAGGAAGGGAGGAAGGAAGGGAGGAAGGAAGGAAGAAGGAAGGAAGGAGGGAGAGGATGGGAGGGAGGAAGGAAGGGAGAAAGGAAGGGAGGAAGGAAGGGAGGAAGGAAGGAAGGAAGGGAGGGAGGAAGGAAGGGAGAAAGGAAGGAAGGAGAGAAGGGAAGGAAGGAAGGAAGGAAGGAAGGAAGGAGGGAGGGAGGGAGGGAAGGAAGGAAGGAAGGAAGGAAAGAAGGAAGGAAGGGAAGAAAGGAAGGAAGGAAGAGAGGGAGGAGGGAAGGAAGAAGGAAGGGAAAGGAGGGAGGAGAGGAAGAAGGGAGGGAGAAAGGAAGGAGGGAGAAAGGAGGGAGGAAGGAAGGAAGGGAGAAAGGAAGGGAAGAAGGAAGGAAGGGAGGAAGGAGGGAGGAAGGGAGGGAGGAAGGGAGGGAGAGAGGAAGGGAGGAAGGAAGGGAGGGAGAAAGGAGAGAAAGGAAGGGAAGGAGGGAGGATGGGAGGGAGGAATAGGAAGGGTGAAAGGAAGGAAGGGAGAGAGGAAGGAAGGGAGGGAGGGAGGGAGGGAGGGAGGGAGGGAGGAAGGAGGAAGGAAGGAAGGGAGAAAGGAAGGAAGGGAGAGAGGAAGGAAGGAGGGAGGGAGGAGGGAGGAAGGAGGAAGGAAGGAGGGAAGGAAGGAAGGGAGGGAGGGAGAGAGGGAGGGAGGGAGGAAGAAGGAAGGGAGGAGGGAGGAGGGAGGGAGGGAGGGAGGGAGGGAGAGAGGGAGGGAGGAGGGAGGGAGGGGAGGGAGGGATGTAGGGAGGAGGGAGGGAAGAAGGTAGGGAGAGAGGGAGGGAGGAAGGAAGGAAGGAAGGAAGGAAGGAAGGAAGGAAGGAAGGAAGGAAGGAAGGAAGGAAGGAAGGAAGGAAGGAAGGAAGGAAGGAAGGAAGGAAGGAAGGAAGGAAGGAAGGAAGGAAGGAAGGAAGGAAGGAAGGAAGGAAGGAAGGAAGGAAGGAAGGAAAATTGCCTCAGGACCAATTAATATGAGGGAGCTTCTTACCCTATCTCAGGGAATGTAGAAAAGGCAGTATTTATTAGGAGGAAAGTTCAAAGTAAAACAAACCTACATCTATAAAAAGAAACATTTAAAATAATCTGCTCTGGTATCTGAAGAATACTGAAAAAGGAAGGAAAAAAGTCAGTAAAAAGAACAAACAAAAATTATATTAAAAGTGGAAACTAAAGCTGTGATATGAAAGGTTGACAAAGTCAAACAGTGTTTCTTCTAAAGTATAAACAAACCAGTAAGTCTGAGCTATAAAATAAAGTGAGGCCCACGAAGGAGAAAAAGAGAGAATGCTGTTTTAAAAGTCAGAAATAAAGAGGAGAAATCAAAACCCGACTACAGAAATGCAAAGGCTAATAAGTGACTACAGATTTGTGCTGTACAACAAACTGTACAACCTAGGAGAAATGATAAATATTAGACTCATGACTTCCATGACAGAACCAAGAATAAATGGATTGAACACACCAGTGCTAAAATTAGAAAACAGTAATTAAAAATTCCCCAGACAAAAGCCTAGGCCCAGTTAACCTCACTAGTAAATTCTGCCAAACTTTCAAAAGAGATAAAATACTTATCCTTCTAATATATTTTTTTTTGCTTTTTTGGGGCCACACCCGGGCGATGCTCAGGGTTTCTCCTGGCTCTGCACTCAGGAATTACTCCTGGTGGTGCTCGGGGGACCATATGGGATGCTGGGGATCGAACCCAGGCAGGCATGGGCAGGCCGCGTGCAAGGCAAACGCCCCTACCCGCTGGGCTATCGCTCCGGCCCCTCTAATATTCTTAAATGAAAAATCAGAGAAGAGACTTTCCTAAGCATATCATTTGTACTTAAGCACACACTCATAGGATATACTTTCACACATGTGGATTCACACATGCACTCTTTTTTTATTAAATACTTTATTATACCACTGTGATATATACAATTACAATGTTGTGCATGTTTAGAGGTTTCGGTCACAGTGTTCCAGCACCCCCCCGCCTCCACCAGTGCCCATTTCCCACCACCAATGTCCCCAATTCCCTCCCCCTCCCATAGCCTGCCTAAATGGCAGGTTCTTTATCTCTTTTCTCTCTCCCTCTCTCTCTTTTTCCTTCTTGTGGGTTGCACTACACACTTAGTGGCCATCAAACACACATGCACTCTACACCCACATTCATATGCACATACTTTGAACTCACATGCATATATGTACATACCCTTATACATTTGCATGCAGTCATGAATGCACACTCATATGCACACGTTCACACATGCACACATAGTAACACATACGTGCACACTTACACACATAGTCATATACACACCCACACTAGCATGATCACTATCTTCCCATTCATCAACTATTTGCTAGAGCGGGCACCAGTAATATCTCCATATGTCCTGTCTCATGCTAGCAGAACCCAAAGGCATCCGCTTGCTCCAGGAACATAAAGAGCCTCAAACCATTATATTAGGTCATGGGAATGACCTAATAGAAATGTTACTGGTATTTGGCATATCAAATAGGACACGAGCAGCTTGCCAGGCTTGCCGTGTGGGTACCATACTCTTGTAGTCACCTCTAAATAAAGGCAATGATAGATGAACCACGCAACCGCTAGCGGCCGCGAGAGCCGGGCTGTGATACTCTGGTCTGCTGGGTGGAGTTATGACGATTAAATGATACAACTCTATTTTTTAAAATTCTATAGCCTGCAAAGTCAGTATAAAGGAAACATCCAAATCCCATGTGTGTGGCTTAGAGTCGGAAGCCTTATTTCTGAGTTCACATGTAACAGGAATCTTTTAACCTCTTCCTTTTATTGAATGACATCCAATTAGATGGGGTAGCAAACTTAAGACTCCACAATAGCTTTGCAAATCTTTGCTTTGAAAACTGCAAATGATTCGGACTGTGCACATACAACCCAAATGGCCTGGGTGGCTGTTTTCTTTTGGGTTTTGAAACACTCCTGGGAATATGCACATAGCTTCTGACTCCAAAGCACAGAGCTCAGAGGTATTAGAGAATGTGTGCTCAGGAATCATTCCTGGTGGGGCTTGGGTAACCATAGAAGGGGTCAGGGATTGTACTAAGATAGGCTGCATTCAAGAAAATGTTCTTAACCTTACTTATACCTTCTCTGCAGCATACATAACACATTCACATTCTAACTCAAGTAAAGATCCATGCAATTCTTGTCAAAAAAATTTCGATAGCAAAGGCTGGAGAGGTAGTAGAGAGGGTGTCTACCTTGCAAGCTGCTGACCCAAACTCTATCCCTGGCATCCCATTGATCCCCCAAGTAGTCCCAGGGGTAATTCCTGAGTATATACCAGGAGCATCATTGGAGCCCCAAACAAAACAAAGAAAAAAAGTTGACGGTATTTTTCATGGAAATAAAAGAAACAATAGAAAATGGGTATGAATAGCTATTAATTGAGAATAAGTGAGGGAAAAGGAGGTATTCTCTACCCAAAGTATGCTATAATTAAAAATTTAAAAAATAGTATGTTATTAGAACAAAACCAGACATATGGGCCTGTGAAGTAGAATTAGAGTGCAGGAAACAAACCCAAAAGAAACAATAGAAAATGGGTATGAATAGCCATTAATTGAGAATAAGTGAGGAAAAAGGAGGTATTCTCTACCCAAGCTATGCTATAATTAAAAATTTAAAAAATAGTATGTTATTAGAACAAAACCAGACATATGGGCTTGTGAAGTAGAATTAGAGTGCAGGAAACAAACCCACGCATATATGGACAGCTAATGTGCAACGATGAAGCCAAGCCAACACCATAACATAGGAGAGGGGAGCCTTTTCAGCCTTGGTGCTGGGAACCATGCAAACAAGAAAAGGAAAAGAAAAATTGAGACTTGGTTATATTTAACAACATACACAAAAATGAACTTGAACAGGATGGGAGACAGACTTGAATATTAGACTAGAAACCATACAAAATAAATAAGAAAACATAGAGGATCCACTCTAGGACCTTGTCCTTACCAAACACAACTATATTGGTAAGGGAAACAGAAAGGAAGCATGAACAATGTGATCTATTAGATTAAAAAGTGTTTCATGAGCTGACCATGGGGCTCCCAGGAGGACAGATGGGTTTTGGGAGTGGGACCATCACCTCTGGGGGTTCCCGGAAGCAGCCGGATGAGACTCGCCCACCACACTAGCCGCCACCTTCGCTTCCAGATGCTGACGATGAGGCCCCTAAGTCACGTGGTCCATCAAACTAGTGGAAACTGTTATGTCCTTTAATGCACTGCATTCTATGATGTGTAGGAAAGTTTGGCGGAGGAGGAGAGATAGAGAGGAGAGAAATGACATACAGAACCTGCCAAGTAGTTGAGGTGTGGGAGGGGGGGGGAGGTGGGGACATTGGTGATGGGAGATGGGTTCGGGTGGAGGGATGGGTGTTGGAACACTGTAGAACCAAAACTCTACATGAGAATATTGCAATTGTGTGTCTAAAAGTGGTGTAATAAAATTTGGGGGAAAAAAATTAAAAAAAAATAAAAAAGTTAAAAAAAGTGTTTCATGCAGAGAAAGAAACTACAGTGGAAATTTAAAAGAAACTACTGAGAGAAGATATTTGCACATCATGTATCTTTTTTGAGGGGGGGCGAGGGTGGTGGTGCAAAACTGGCAGTGTACTCCTGGCTCTGTGCTCGGGGATCACACCTGAGAGGCTTGGGGGGACCATATGGGGTGATGGGGATGAAACTCTCATGCAAAGTCAGGGTCTCTACCTGCTCTACTATCTCTTCAGCCCCTTAAAGTATATTTGCATTGTTCATAGCAGCATTATTCACAGTAAATGAGACATGGATTAGCTAAACGACCATTTAGAAATGATTGGATAAAAAAAAAGGCTATGGTATACTCTATGGATTACTACTCATCTATTAAAAATGATGAAAAGTGTTTTATTGGGCATCATGAATAGAATTTGACATGATTAAAATGAGCAAAATAAGTGAGAAAATGAAAGACATTTACCAGATGGTTTCTCTCATATATGAAATATAAATAAGCCGAGCAAATGAACTCACAAATCATGAAAGTAACTCAGAATCTGTGAGAGGAAAAAATGGATGATTCCTAGAGGTACAGGAACAGCTTTAGAAGGGAAGTGTTGAGAGAGACAATCTCATCAGGGAGCAGCACTGGAACTTTATTGCCTTGGGGCAGAGTAGGGGTGAGGCTTATACACTGATAGAGATGAGACACTTACGTGTTCATAAAGGGAGGTAAAATAGTACTATAAGCCAATGACAGTTTAATAAATAAAACAAAATCCCTAATGTATGTATATATAAACCCAGGACATGAATTAGTTTAGGACTTGATATTATTTTTATGCATAGTACTGATGTAGTGGGGTACTACTGTATAAGTTCAGCTAATGTTAGGAACTTCTAGCTCTCTCTTTAACAGTCTGAAGTTGACTTAGATTAGCTTTGGACTGTCTTCTGTGGATATTTTGATTCTCTTTTGGTTTTCTTTTTTAGACAAAACCCAGAAACGTTCAGGGCTTACTCCTGGCTCTCTTCTCAGTGACCACTCCTGATGGTTCTTGAGTGACCGTATGTGTGCCAAGGATCCAACCTAAGCTGGCTGCCTGCAGGCAAGTGCCTTGAATGCCTGTACTATCTTTCCGGCTCAGTAGACAGTTGGATTCCTCAGAAACAAGCTAGATTCCAAAAGCTTCCAATCGGATGGAGCTTCATCAACGAAAGGGAGTAAGTACTATCTCAGCAGCAGCAAGCCTCCACTGAGAGGGAAGACATTTCTCTCTGTGAAGCCTCCTGTAGCCTTTAATACCAACTATGTCATTAGAGGTTACATCCCTAAAACTCTCAGAGAAACAGGTATTTAGAAACCTTGGATTCAACAACTTAATCTTGCTCAGGGTGAACATGTTAAATGGAACCCCAGAATTAAAATAAATTTTGAGTCCAGGCAACAACTGTGATTCATTGATGCCAAGAGATACACTGTAATTCAAAACATATTCAGTATCACTTTAATTTGTTTATCTGAAGCAAGATAAATTATGACAAAACGATTTCACAAAAATCTTGTTTGAGCACATCCTTTATGCTAATTGTATTTCACCATTTGCAGAAACTGTATATCTAGATCACTCATCATTCACTGTGTTTGATCAAGTTTCTTTCTTCCCATGATATTCAGGCTGTAACTACTACATATCTATTGGAGAGCTCTTGTTCAGGTTTTGATAATGTACAAAATACTGGTCATCTTTTATAGCCTTTAACTCTCATGCGTGGCAAAGGCATTTATCAGTGATCTGTTCCAGAACTGACCTACACTGTCATTGCATGCCTGGAACAGGACTTTCATTTAAATTTATATCGATGTGCAACTCACTATATTTTCTTTTTTTCTTTCTTTTTTTTTTTTTGCTTTTTTGGGTCACACCGGCGATGCTCAAGGGTTTCTCCTGGCTCTGCACTCAGGAATTACTCCTGGTGGTGCTCAGGGGACCATATGGGTGATGGGGTGCGTGCAAGGCAAACGCCCTACCAAACTGGACTATGTCTCCGGCCCCAACTCACTATATTTTCTAAGTGTGATTGTTGCAGGGTAACAAAATTTTATTTTATAAAAGGTCACCTCATTTATTCATAATGATAAAACACTGATAAAATTTTAATATTGATATAGATTTCTGTTATTTATAAAGGTGATAACATTTTTTAAGGTTTTTTTTTTGGGTTTTTTTTTTTTTTTTTTGCTTTTTGGGTCACACCTGGCAATGCTCAGTGATTACACCTGGCTCTGCACTCAGGAATTACTCCTGGCGGTGCTTGGTGGATCATATGGCTTGCTGGGGATTAAACCCTGGTCGACCGTGTGCAAGGCAAACGCCCTACTTGCTGTACTATTGCTCCAGCCCCTTTTAGTTTTTAAAAGGCAGTGAAATATAGCTCAATAGAAAACTTTTCATGAGCACTTCAATTTAATTTCTGGACGGTCTGAGGTTGTACTACATCCATATGTGCTCAGGAATCACTTCTAGAGGTGCTTGGGAAACCATGTGCGGTGCCAGGAATTCATATGTGGTGCCAAAGACCAAATCTGGGTCATGCAAGGTAAGTGTTTTACTTACTATGTATGTTCTTTAAATGAGGAGGCTTCCCCAGAATATTCAGAACTAAGTTCGCTAAGTACTGGAAATGAGAACCTGGGTCAGACTTCTTTTTAATTTCCTTTCAGTTTAAACAGTGAAAGCATGTTTAATCACTTGATCACTTGTATCACTTGTCTTCTTGTTGTTAATTGATTTGCTCGAGTGGGCACCAGTAACATCTCAATACGTCCTGGTGCTACAGTAGCCCAAAGTCATGTGCTCGCTCCAGAAATACAAAGAGCCTCAAACCATTGGTTCAGGTCATAGGAATGAGGTCTATAATTGTTACTGGTTTTTAGCATATCAAATACAACATGGGAAGCTTGCCAGGCTCTGCCATGTGGGTGGTATACTCTCAGTAATAGGTTTTCATCTTGTGCGTGCATTTACTGATGAACCTCAATGGAGAGAATGGAGAGAAATGGACTTTTCTCTTGGATGAGCTGTGGAGTCCGGATGTTGAGAATGACTGCCCTCATGGTGTGGGGTTCCTCTGGCTTCTTGCAAAGTTCTATTGGGATGGTGGGCCTGGGCTAGAACCCGCCTTCCCTCCTGGGTGCCTCATGATCAGCTGACCATAGGGAGAGCCGGTAGCAGCTCTGCCCGTGTATCTGAGTCTCTGGATCAGGCATACTTGGGCTTGAAATAGGCTTCGCTGTAGAGTGGGACTCTGATGAGCAAGGCTTGAGATCGACTTTTCTCTTAAGTGGAGCTCTGACAAGCTATAGGGTCCAAATGTTGAAAAATGTTTAATATTTTTTTATGTTTTTTTGTTTAATAATTTTTTTTTAAAGTAATCACTGTCACTGTATCGCTGTCTTCCCGTTCATCATCGATTTGCTCGAGCGGGCACCAGTAACATCTCCATATGTCCTGTCTCATGCTAGTAGAGCCCAAGGGCATCTGCTTGCTCCAGGAATATCAAGAGCCTCAAACCATTCCATCAGGTCATGGGAATGAGGTCTATAATTGTTACTCGTATTTGGCATATCAAATACGACACGGTAGCTTGCCAAAGTAATACTAGTATATAAATTGACTCTAAAATACCAAATATTACCTTCTGTGAGTGATATCAAATCAATTTGAAATGCTGAGGATCATAGAGTCTGTGTGAGAAAAATATCTTTCATTAGCACTTCTGTATTGCTAAATTTCTTTCAAAATAATTAGGGGCACCATTTTGAGATCTGGTAACCTACTGAACTGTTAAAGGTAAGCCTAGATTAAATTTTGAGCAGAAGAATAGGTACTATATTCAGCATCATTAATCATCTCATTTCCTAGCTTTTGTCACAGTGTGTGCGCATGTGTGTATGTGTGTGTGTGTCTGCGTGTATACATAGATGCAAGTCCATGGGATATTTGCATGTTGACATTTTGGCAGTGAAGTAAAAAATAAAAGGCGTATTGTAGAAAATGTTGGCCATGCAAAATGAAGTGACATTCTATAAAACTGGAATAAGCATTTATTGGAAAAAATCTTAAGGGACACTAGAAATGAAGACGTTCAGTCTCAAAGGAATTAGATGCTAGACGCTGGATAGAAGAGAAAAGTTAAAGTTCATTTGAGTAGATTGACCAGTTCATCGATGAAATAGCCAAGGCTATGCCATTGCCTAGATAAAAAGGATTGGGTCCACATGGAACTGATTTTGCATTTAATATCCTGGAAACTTTGGAAAACAGCTTCTCTGCCCAAGTGTGGTACTGGAGAGAAGGTAAGGGGAGTTCAGACCATAGCTGTTGAGATCTCATAATTTACAGAGATGTGAACTTTCAGAACTGGTCGAGTTCTATGTGGAAACAAATGATTCTAAAGCAAATTATCTAATCAATATTCTATTTTCCAATTGCCCTCTGAATTACACTGGGCTAGAATGCTGCAATTACTCCTGTGTTAGTCATGCGCTCTGTATGCTTAATGATAAACCTGTCAAAAGGAGTCTAGGCAGGAATAGGCCTTTTTTTTCCTTCCTACACATTCAAAGTAAAATTCCCCCAAAACATCTGGATGAAAAGGAAAAAAGACAATTGGCAAATTGACGTAGTAATGGTGAAAATAAACCCATCACTTGGATTGGGTAAGTACTGACCCAGAGTGACCTAGATAACTGTCAAGGGTGGGCGTTGACCACCATAGTCCAGACCATTCAAAGTACTTTCTAATGTTAATTTTCACTCCTCACAGTGACTTATCAAACAGGTGGGGATGCCATTGTCCCTTTGACACAGCCATAGTCATGACAGTCAATTTATAAACATGGAAATTGAGTGCAAAATAGACTTTTCCTGCATCACAAAGCAAATGAGTGAGACTTGTAGATGAGCTCAAACCTTCTAAAAGATAATTTGTCTGGAGTCTGTCATTCCAGACTTCTGACAAGTCTGGAAGGATGAGCCTCCCAGAGCAGATACTTGCTTGTGTTCTACCCTTGGGAACCCAAGTCACTTGTGGAAAGGCCTTGGGTTGTTAGTTGAGGAAAAAGAAACTGAAAAACTTCAAAGTTCCAAGCTTCAGGTTTCCTGAGTAACAGTTGTCTCTCCAACCTTTCTCTCATCTCACTTCATCTCCAAGTTAGTCACTTCTCAGCTCAGTCCCAGAGACGTGTAGGCAAGTTAACTCTACTCCTAGAAGCTCTCTAGGAAGAAAACATATGTGTGACTCCTTGGGGCCAGAATGGTTTCTGCTTTGTTGACTGAACTGGGAAGTTTTCTCCTTATTTGTTGTCTGGGTACCACATAGTGAATTGTGAGAGCTGCAAGGTGATGGTGGAGATGACAGCCTGCTGTCTTTGTGAGAACAAGTGTGAAGGTTTATTAGCATTCATTATAGTAGGTTCTCTTAAAAAGGGTCATCTCCAAGTTCCCGTTAACAAACCTTCAATTTATATTGTGTTCAATAATCAAAACTCCTCTTTCTTGCCGACCTGATGTATTTGAAAATGGGATCTTACCCTTCTATTAATTTTCTCAGTAAAGCTACTGAATAAGGTTGTGTCCTACACACACACACACACACACACACACACACACACACACACACACACACACACACAGAGTGATAATATGAAATCAAAAGAAGAAGATTTATGCAAAAGTAAATGTACAGGGCCCGGGACACAGAATAGGAGGCCGGGCATGTGCTGGGCTGCTGTGGAAGTCACAAAGCTGGTGTGAATTCCTGCTGTACCACGTATATGTTTCTGAGCACCGCCAGGGGTCAGTCTCGAGCACACCAGGAATAACCTCTGGATACTGCAGGGTGAGACCACCACCATGTGCCCCAAAAAATAGATAAAAGAAACAGAATGGTGACAGAAGTCAAGAATATAACCAGGGTAAAGTAACGTGAATTGAATCTCCATCTTTTTTGGGGTGAAGGTAGGGACGGAGGCCACATTTGACTGAACTCAGAGATCTCTCCGAGAGGTGATCAAGGGACCAAATGGGGAGTGGAAATCAGCAGATGACTTACCCTCTAGACTATCTCTCTGGCCCGATCTCCTTCTTTCTTTCTTTCTTTCTTTCTTTCTTTCTTTCTTTCTTTCTTTCTTTCTTTCTTTCTTTCTTTCTTTCTTTCTTTCTTTCTTTTCTTTCTTTCTTTCTTTCTTTCTTTCTTTCTTTCTTTCTTTCTTTCTTTCTTTCTTTCTTTCTTTCTTTCTTTCTTTCTTTCTTTCTTTCTTTCTTTCTTTCTTTCTCTTTCTTTCTTTCTTTCTTTCTTTTTTTCTTTCTTTCTTTCTTTCTTTCTTTCTTTCTTTCTTTCTTTCTTTCTTTTCTTTCTTTCTTTCTTTCTTTCTTTCTTTCTTTTCTTTCCTTCCTTTCTTTCCTTCCTTTCCTTCTTCTTCCTTCCTTCCTTCCTTCCTTCCTTCCTTCCTTCCTTTCCTTCCTTCCTTCCTTCCTTCCTTCTTCCTTCCTTCCTTCCTTCCTTCCTTCCTTCCTTCCTTCCTTCCTTCCTTCCTTCCTTCCTTCCTTCCTTCCTTCCCTTCCTTCCTTCCTTCCTTCTTCCTTCCTTTCTTTCTTTTCTTCTTTCTTGTCACACCCGGCAATGATCAGGGGTTATTTCCTGCCTCTGCACTCCTGAATCACTCTTGGTGGTACTCAGGAAACCATATTGGATGACGGGAATTGAACCCCAGCCGGCATAGGCCGGCTGGCGTGCAAGGCAAACGCCCTACCCGCTGGGCTATCGCTCCGGCCCCGTATTAGTGTTTTTAATCACCACATCCAAGGGAGTTCTGATAAGCTGGGCCACTTCATATGAGCCCTGACCCCCATGGAGGCCTGATTTCCAGCCGTTAGCCCACTGTGCAGTGCTCTTAGACCCAGTGGTACCAGGGACCATTAGGACCCCTGGCAGTCCTGGGGAACAAAGACAGATGCAGGGAGATCCAAATCATTTACCAAACCGAGATTGCAGGCTATGCATTGTTCTAGGTAGCTCCCACCCCTCACCCTGATGTTTATAAATAATGATGATGATGATGATGATGATGATGATAATGATAATAATAATAATAATAATAATAATAATAATAATAATAATAATAATAAGCAGAACAGCCTGAATAAAGGAACAGGGCAGTCATTTTTCCACAGCTGAAACAGCTATTTCCATAATGATGTACTCTCTGCTAGTATTGGTCTGCAAACAACCATATCTTTATTAAGTCACAAACATACGACATACACACTTTCATATTCTGCATTTTTCACATAAAATATACTGTAAATATTTCTCTGTGGGTTTTTTAATTATCATTTTAATGACCATACTCCACTGGGCTGATGTATCATATTTTACTAAACTACTGTAGGAATTATAAATTGTTTTCAATTTTTCATTGTTGTAAATAATACTGCAGAGAATATCTTCATGAATAAAGGCAGTGTGTGCTTTAGATTATTTTCCCTAGGATAAATGAACATACTTTGAATTTCTCATATTCCAAGAATTAAAGACTAGCTTGTAGCTTCAAACTCTCAGGCGACCAAGTACATCAATTAAACATAGTGGGCCAAAAAGTATGGTGAGTGAATCAGCTCTTGTCTTTTTAAAAAATTTAATTTAATTTTATGGTGAGACTAAATTTATTTTATTATTGATTGAGGTTACATGGTTTATAATGTGATTATTAATGGAATCTCATAATTTCAACACCATACCATCACCAGTGTACCCACCTCTCTCTGCCTAAAAGGACCCCATCATCCCAGCCTCTCACACTTCTGCCCCCCAATCTCACTGTGTGATTCAGTTGCCTCTTTGGGTTGGCTTTGGCCCTTTGTTGCTATCTCGCTGTGCATGGTTAAGTCCCAAGTGTGAGAATCATTTTGTACCTGTCCCTTTCTATCTGACTGACTTCACTCAGCATATTATCCTCTAGTTTAACCAAGTTGCCACAAATTCCATGATTTTATTTCTGGTCAGCTCTCTTCTTTGATAGCATTTACCAGATACCCTGATGACCAGTTTGTCACCTCCAGGTGTCTGTCTGTCCTTCCATTGTTCAGTCAACAATGGAGTTGAAAACAGCCCCCAGTCATTCTGCTTAGCGTGACTTTCAGACATGAATCTTGAACAACCCAGCCTTTCATCTTTGTTTGTTCTAGTGTAACATCCTGTGTCTGCCTCCTTCTGCTGACTGCCCCTTTGGTTATGTAGAGCGCCTCAGAGGACTCTTTCTTGGGTGCCAGATTAGAGTCTGCAAGGCACAGGAATCATTGGGTAAAGTCACCATGATCTTTCAAAAGGAGCTTTCAAAAATTCAGTCTAGAATTTTTTTTTTCTTTTTGAGTCACACCCGTCTATGCTGGGGGGTTGACGGGAGGTTACTCCTGGCCCTGCACTCAGGAATTACTCCTGGAGATGCTTGGGGGGACCAAATGGGATGCCAGGGATCAAACCTGGGTTGGCCGTGTGCAAAGCAGACTCCCTACCCACTGTGCTGTCACTCCGGCCCCAGGTGAATTTATTTTTTAACACTGTGCTTTCATCAATGGCTAATTCAGAAATTACAATTTCACATCGCCTTCCATTATTTGGGTAACCCTTGAATGGTTCAATTCATTTTTCTGATTAGTGGTGTGAAGAGCTGACTCTTCATCCCAGTGAACCTGGGTCCAGATCCAGAGGCCCTGGAACACCACCTTGTATGGCTAAACACAGCAGGGCAGCAACGTCACTCCCTCAGTGCCACTGAATCTGAGAAGCAGCACAAAGCCAAGCTTAAATAGTGACCACTCAGTCTGATTTGCTGAGAAGTTCTGAGAGTAGGCCCAGACACCCTGAACACTGCTCAGGAGACCTCGCATACCCCAAAATATATTGAGGTGCAGCTAAAAGAATAATGTACAATTTTATAATATTTTATATTCTTCTCAGTACCATTTATTAGAGGTCTTAGGATTTTAGGTGCTTTTCAGAGCTTGAACCAGTTCTCCCACACTTCACATTGAAAAGTACCTATAGCTCCTTCGGAAGGACTGGAGAGATAATACAGTAGGTAAGGTGCTTGTCTAGCGTGTGGCTGACCTAGGTTCTGCTTATATGATCTCCGGACCACACCAGGAGTGATCCTTGTGAGCAGAGCCAGGAGTAAGCCCTGCGCAACACCAGGTGTGACTCCAAACAAACAAAAACACAACAACAACCACAACAAAATCTTTTTGAAGCAGTGAGAATATTTATGACTTCTTGTCTTCCCTGAAGTTCAAATGTCAACTTCTATACAATGTATGGAGTCTTGGATGGTGTGTGTGTGTGTGTGTGTGTGTGTGTGTGTGTGTGTGTGTGTAAATATCTTTGTTCTTTGGGGGGAGGAACACACCTGGCTGTATTCAGGGTATACTTCTGTCTCTGTGCTCAGGAATCACTCCCAGAATGCTTGGGGGACCTAAAGTCTTGACAGGGTTTGAGGGTTTGAGGGATTGAGCCTGGGCCTGCCACATTCAAGGCAAAAAGCCTGACCAGCTGTATTATCACTCAGGCCCCAAATCTCTTTTATCTGAGACATTTAAATCCATTTAGAATAGAGTTAGGGGAGACAACTCAAAGTGCTGGAGGGTGGGAGGGCATGCCTGCCGATGTGAGGTCTCTGAACCCTCCCAACAGGAGTAACCAGCTGGCCCCTCAGCGTCATACGGAAATCTCTCTCCAAACAAAGCTAAAGCTGAAAACAACCAGAACAAAAATAAGACCCATCCAAAGTAGTTTCTTAGTCTTTAACCTGTGGCCAGTTTCAGGCAGGAAAATGGAAAAACATGAATCTGTGCAAAAACCATTGTGGCCCTCAGATTCTCCCAAACGCGGCTTTTGAACTTTGATGATTCTCAAAGAACAGAAGTAGGTTTCTGAATAGCTAGTCTTCTGGATGACGCCTAACGGTCTTTCTGCATAATACTTAGCTGAAACCAATCATATCTGAGACACAACTCAAGGAAGATAATGAACAAAGATCAATGATTTCTAATCTAACAAAGAAACATGGAATAAAGATTTTTCTCATTAAATAGGAATTGCACTAGAAGTTTCAAGTATGTTTTCTAAAAATGTTCATTTCTTTCTTTCTACTCTCCCTTCTCAAGGTCTTTAATACTTCTTGTCTGCAACTTTAATTATTTAATTTCTCCACTGCATTATTTAAAGACAAGACAGCTCCCAGGCTGCACCCATGGATGAGGGAAGCGCGACTCTATGCAAAATTGAAGAAAGTGGTAACCCCACACTGCAGCAAGTTATTTAGCATAAAATATTTTTTGTAATTTTTGTCATCTTTTATCTTAATGCCTCCTGCTGCAAGTATGCACTAGCCATTTTCTTTATTATGTCAGATATCAATATCCATGAAGAAAAACCGTTAGGAGCCTGAAGAAAGGTATGTGAATTACTATTTTACCTTAAAAGCATTTAGAAATGGGTCAAGATAAAGATAAGATTAGAAATGCTTATCCCAGCATTTAAAGGTAGCATTTTCCTTGGATCTACTTCTCAATGTAAAAATAAAATGGAATAGAAAGAAGCAGGCTTGAAGCAGAGACACAATTTGTAAAATGTACATGATTCTCTTTGGTGACTTCAACTAAAAATTCTTTTCTTTTTAATATTTTATTATACCACTGTGAGATATACAATTACATAGATGTTTACATCCGGGTTTCGGTCATACATTGTTTCAGCACCCATCCCTCCACCAGTGCCCATTTCCCACCACCAATGTCCCGCATTCCCTCCCCTCTCCCCTAGCCTGCCTCTATGGAGAGTTCTTTATCTCTAACTAAAAATTCTTTTACCAAAATTGTAATTATCTTAAAGGTAAGAATATATGCTTAAAAAAAGTATACCCAGGGGAATAGCACGGAATTAGGCCGATCCTGGCTCAACCTGCCACCCTATGGCCCACACACTGCTTAGTATAGCTTTTAGGCCCAACACTGCATTCTTAGACCCTAGAGCTGAACTATCTCTGTTGGCTGAGGATTTCTGGGAGTGACTCCTAGATGCAGTTTCTGAAACAAACAAGCAAACAAACAAACAAATAATTTATGCCAATTTCTTGGGGCCTGGAGAGAGCACCGAGTGGAAAGAGTATTCAAGGCCCTCAATACCAACCCAGGTTCGATCTCAGACTCTGCTACCAACACAGTCCCTCCAGCACCGGCAGGAATAATCCTTTAGCACATCTGGTATGACATCTAAATAAAAGTAATCTTCACAAATCTATTTCTTATGGATTCATATGAATATACTGTAGAAAATAATAAATAAGAACATTCCATAACTTCCACAAGTACATTTATCCACAAACTATCTTAGCATATATAGTTTCATCCATTCTCTTTTATTCTCACACTGCTTTGCCGAGTTTCAAAGATTTCTTAATACTTGGAAGATCTTGGGTAAATTTCTTAAACCTTTTTCTGTAACTTTATCTAAAAAAATAGAGTATAAACCCAAGATCTATTTCATGAGTTATTTGTGCAGATTAAGTAAATAATCTATTTTAAAAAGTTTTAGTGTTTTAGTATTACTTCACATAGCTGTTCTTAATAAGAAATGGCAGTGTTACTTTTATTAACATATAATTTAGGAAATACTGCACACCAAAATATCTCTAAATACCATAAATGGTTATTCCAATTTTTCCATGAAAAAATATTTTAACAATTTTTCACTGGACCACATGTGAGCAAAGAATGAGTTAGCATTCAGAGAATCCAACACTTTAAAAAAAACAAGCAGTTACTATTTAACTGTCTATGTTACACAGCAAATGTTCAGCTCTAATAGACTACTGATTTGGCTGACTCATCCCTCTGTTGGTTCTTGATCATGCTTTCTGATTAGCACACACACACACACACACACACACACACATATATATATATATATATATATATATATATATATAAGCAAATATTTATATTTATTTCCAGTAGCTACAGAAGTAAGCAGCACCTCTGCCCCCTCCAGGTGTTGTAGGTGTGGCTGCGATGCCTGGCTGTGTCAGCAGGTGGCAGACAGGAGACAGGCTTCTCTACAACCAGGGCTCTGCCCTGTGGGTCCTGGATGGTTGATGGTCTGACATAGCAAAAGACTGGGTTCCTTGGGATGAACCCAGAGCCTCTGCAGAGCCTGGCAAGCTACCCGTGGTGTATTCAACATGCCAAAAACATAACAATAATGGACCTCATTTCCACTGAATGGAGATGTTACTGGTGCCTGCTCAAGCAAAATTGATGAACAATGGAAAGACAAGAGACAAGTGACTAGCTACAGAGAACTGCTCTGTTTATTAGGGGACTTAGTATAGAGATGTAAGTGCAGGCCATTAAGAGTCAGAGAGGAATGCACTTGCTCTCTTTTCGTGCAAGACTCATTTTGGAGGTTTGGCCGAAGTAAGAGTAACTATGTGGCAACATGGCAGAGTGATGCTTTCAAAGGACTGATTGCATGAAGTTCAGTAGACCTGCTTATGGGCATTTAGCAGACCTTAGGGAAGTTAAAATTATGTAGGTCTCTTCCACTGAATGAAGCGTCCATGTCATCATTTGGTAAAGAACCTTCAAAATTCACTCAAGAAATTGGTGTTGGCAAAATGTCTTTCCCAGAGCTTCTGTCTCTCTTGTCAGGGAGACAAGAGACATAGCCATAGGCATAGCTATGTTGCACCACTTCTTTTCTTTCCCCACTTCCTCCAATAGTATCCCTACCTCTATGGACCTAGTTCCATGCCTGTCTACCTACACAAAGAGAATTTAACACTCAGAGACAGAATGATGTCCTCCATTTTGTGCCCTAAGTGACAAGCTTGTGTAGGGGTTAAAGCACTTTCTACTGATTAAATAATTCTGTAGTCTTTCATTTCAGTTAGTTCATCTCAATCCCAAGAGATGTACTGATAAATTAGTCATATTGACAGTGGTTAAAAAGCATGTTTCTGTTAAGTATTTATGAAAGGAAAGATATCTGGACTTTTTCAAAAACTACTTTAGTATTGGGCAAGAGGTGTTGGCAGAAATTAAGGCAACGATGACAAAAGCGATTGACACAGACTTGTAAGTGCTGAAGTAAGGCGATGAATAAGGAAGTCATATATTTCTCTCTTGGCAGAGCCTGGCAAGCTACCTGTGTCATATTTGATATGCCAAATACCAGTAACAATTATAGAATTGTTACTGATATCTATAATTGTTACTGGTATTTGGCATATCAAATATGACCTCATTCCCATGACCTGATGGAATGGTTTGAGGCTCTTTATGTTCCTGGAGCAAGCAGGTGCCCTTGGGCTCTACTTGCATGAGACAGGTCATATGGAGACGTTACTGGTGCCCACTCGATCAAATCGATGATGAACGGGAAGACAGTGATACAGTGATATTTTTTCTCTACGTTTCTATGTGAATATTTTTATTTACATTTTTGGAATCTTTCATAATACAAAATACCAACTACTCCAATTAAAAAGAATAGTCACCCAGGAACACTGATTTTGCAAATTATCTGAAAGAGCACCTATTGATGGAATTCTTATTTTTAAATGTGATGTGTTTGGGCAATATTCTTTGAGTGAGGCTCCATGTATAGTTTGCTCTGTTGTGAAAGATGAATTCTGAATATATTTCAGTTCAATTTTCTTTGGATTGTAAGAATCAAGTGAATGAAAGTCTCCTTTATCCAAGGATCCAAAGGCAGGAATGGAAGCAAAAAAGAAGAAGAGGGGCCGGAGCGATAGCCCAGCGGGTAGGGCGTTTGCCTTACACGCGGCCGGCCTGTGCCGGCCCGGGTTCGATCCCCGGCATCCCATATGGTCCCCGAGCACTGCCAGGAGTAATTCCTGAGTGCAGAGCCAGGAGTAACCCCTGAGCATTGCCGGGTGTGACCCAAAAAAGCAAAAAAAAAAAAAAAAAAAGAAGAAGAAAGAGAAACGAACTCTGAATTACAGAAAGAAAAAAAGAAACAAGCTATAAGTTTTTAAAATTTTAAAGCTGGCCAATAAAACGTGTCTAGAAGTCCTGAGAGAGGGCGGGTTGGCGGCAGAGGCGCTGCTGGTGTTTGTATTGGCCCTTGCACCCCCTAAATGCCTTACATGTCTCTATGAGTCGCCCGGAGCAGCGAGGGCTGTGGCCCTCAGCTCAGTCTTGCCCTGTCAACCACATGCAGTCCTGAGACACTGCATGTGACATGGCCGGCATTACTGCCCTTCAGACTTAAGGATAACAGAAAGATGGTTTTATTGTAGGAACTGGCAACAGGCATTTAAAAAGGCTGTTTCTGATGATTCAACTCTGTGAGACAAAGCCCCCCACCTCCAACCCAAACCTGTAGGATAGCAGCCCCTCAAAACTCAATGGGTTGAGGATTTCCAGGTGGAAATTTCACAATTGGTCACTAAAGTGTATGCTGTGGTAGAGAGCTCAGATGTTTTCTCCTCTGCCTTCTAGGACTCAGTCTCAGAATCCTTATCCAAGATCCTGGGCTCCATTCACACCCAGTGTCCTCCTGAGAATTACAGTTCCAAGGCATTACAGCCTTGGAACCCGGGCTTCAGTCAAGATGCTCTACTCAGAGAGAGACTACCTCTATTTTATGTATGTATGTATGTATTTGAAAATTGATCATAAAGATTTTTTTGAAAAAAATCAAGAACGGTATTTCTTTAAATTTGTTGCAAATATATACTTACCTCCTGCCCCTCAAGGTGTTGTAGGTGTGACTGTGGTGCCTGACTGTGTAGCAAGTGGCAGACAGGAGACAGGATTGTCTACACCCCCAGGGCTCTGTCCCATGGGCCCTGGATGGTTGCTGGTATGACATAGAAAAAGATTGTGCCCCTGGATGAACCCAGAGCCACTGCAGAGCCTGGCAAGCTACCCATGGTGTATTCGATATGCCAAAAAAGTAACAATAATGGACCTCATTCCCAATGAATGGAGACGTTACTGGTGCCTGCTCAAGCAAATCAAAGAACAACGGGAAGACAAGTGACAAGTCATAATCTTACCTTTCTTTTTTTAAAATTTTATTATATCATTGTGAGATAGACAATTACAAAGCTGTTCGTAAATTGGATTTCAGTCATACAATGTTGCAGCTCTAGATGAAATGGCAATGCTAAGCTAGAACTGAGTATTGAAAGTAGATAAAGGGATATGTATGACAGTCCCTCGGTGTAGGTATTGCAGACTGCAATGCGCAAAAGAAGAGACTAGCGGTTTTAGAGCTGCCTTAGGGTTCTTGCTAAGTCTTTGTCATAATGTCTTCACAGGGTCTTCCCCTCCAACCTACTCTCCTTGGAGGAAATACTGCTTTCCTATTGCCCCTCGACTTCCTGGCCGAGTCTTCTGCACTGTACTGTCCTCCACTGCAAATCAGCTGCCCAGAGAGCTCACCTCAGAGGCTATACCCAGGACACAGCAGCAAGCAAGGAGCAAGGCCTCACTGAAGAGTGGCTCACCCCAGGTGTTTACAGTCTGCAACAAATGCAAAGAAGACTTGGGATTTACTTTGTTACAAGCAGATTTTTTTTTCTTTTTGGGTCATACCCAGCGATGCTCAGGGTTACTCCTGGCTCTGCGCTCAGGAATTACTCTTGGCACTGCGTGGGGGACCATATGGGATGCCGGGGATTGAAACTGGGTTGGCTGCATGCAAGGCAAATGCCCTACCTGCTGGACGATTGCTCCGGCCCCACAAGCAGATTTAAGAATGTGCCTGTTGGGGTTGGAGCTATAGTGCCTGTTGGGATTGGATCTACAGTAGGTAGGGCACTTGGCTTGCACATGACTGACCCTGGTTTCATTCTCAGCATCTCATACGGTTCACGGAACACTGCCAGGAGTGATCCCTGAGTGCAGAGCTAGGAATAACCCCTAAGCACTACCAGGTGTGACTCCAAAACAAAACATAAATGTGCCTGCCAGAGAGCGGGACTGACGGGTGGGAGGGACGCTGGGGACACTAACAGAGGAAAGTTGATGCTGGTGGTGAACTGGTGTTGGACCATTGGACGCCTGAAACTCAGCTTTGAATAACTGGGTAAATCATGATGCTGGAGAGATAGTACAGCAGGTCAGGTGCGTGTCTTGTATGCAGACAACCCAGGGACAGTCCCTATATGGTTCCCTGAACACTTCCAGGAGTAAGCCCTGAGGGCCTCCGGGTATGGCCCCAAAACAAAACAAAAAACAAAATAAAGAAAAAATTAAAACAGAAAACTAAAAAAAGGGAGTGAATCTAAAATCAGCTGGGCTGTTTTTTCAAACATCTCACCTTGTTATTAGTGATAATACTGAAAACTTGAGGCTATTATCCATAATTAATGTCTCTGAAATATTACAAGTATGAGACACATTTATCAAAATGCTTCTGGCCCAAGGAATGTAATCACGAACAATCATGAGGGTTACTCTCCTCAGATGTCACCAGTGTTCTATTTGGGGAGGTTAGAAAGACGGGAGCTTCCTGTCCTACCAATGGACATCCCTTAAGGCACAGAGTAGCTGCTTTGTTCTCGCTTTTTTGGGGTTTAAGTTTTGCTTCATGGTCAATGAAAGCAAAGACTGCCCCTACTAAAGGGAAGACCCTTAGGAAAAGATCTTTTGATTCACATAAGTCTATACATTTTGCCTAGGAGATAGCAGTGACTAAGCATTAGTAGGTCTGAATTTTGACCTTCTGCTAAACAGAATGTCAAACTCATGACTCACAGACATGGGGCAGAGCTGCTACTGGTTCCCCTGTGCCCAACTGCTCATGAGGCGCCCAGGAGGGATGGGTTCTAGCCCTGGTTCTAGCCCTGGCCCGCCACCTCAGCAGAGCCTCGCAACAAGCCAGACGATCCCCACTCCATGAGGGCCTCCACTTTCTACATCCAGACTTCCCCTTCGTCAGAACTCCACCCAGCAGAGGAGCCTATCACAGCCTGGCTTGCACGGCTGCTTGTGGCCATGCAGTTCATCAATAAATGCTGGATTTAGATGTGACTACAAGAGTATGCTACCCGTACGGCAGAGCCTGGCAAGCTACCCATGTCGTATTTGATATGCCAAATACCAGTAACAATTATAGACCTCATTCCCATGACCTGATGGAATGGTTTGAGGCTCTTTATGTTCCTGGAGCAAGCAGATGCCCTTGGGCTCTACTAGCATGAGACAGGACATATGGAGATGTTACTGGTGCTTGCTCGAGCAAATCGATGATGAATGGGAAGACAGCTAAACAGAAACTCACGGATTAGTAGATTTGAAGTTGTAGGATGAATTTAGTGAGTGGCAAGATGAATGAGTGGGCAAGCAGTATAGTTAAGGATCCAGGGTTTAAAGAATTAGATTTCTCCATACTTTCTGTAACTAAAGACAAATGTGTGTCAAATGCAAATATGTGCTAAATGTAACTTTAGTAGACTGTGTTGGTGGTGACTGTTCCCAAAAAACCTAGGGGGCCTGAAAACTAGAATGTCTTCACTTTGATAAGCAACTTTTATGTTGCACTTAGTCACAGAACAGAGTTGTGACTTATGTTTTTAAATTTGGGCTGGTAATTAATTTACTATAGACCCTTATTCATGAATGTGTAATTTATAGCATAAGTTCTGTAATTTATGGAACTTGTAGCATTGCATCAGTTGAGTGGTTGTGAAAAATTATATAATTTTAACTCCAAGTCTATTAAATTAGAATGCGTTTTTATTTTTATTTAATTTTTTTCTTTATTGAGTTACTATGATTTACAAATTTATTCATAGTATCATGATTTACAGTGGTATTCATCATCAAGTTTCAGGTCTACAATTTCCCAACACCAATCCTATCACCAGTTCCAGAGACCACTCCTGGCTGGGTTCAGGGACCATATGGTGTGCCAGGGATTGAACCTGGGTCTGCCCTGTGCAAGGCAAGTGCCCTAATGCTGTACTATGGCTCTGGCTCCAGAATGGGCATCTTAACAGGATGATTCTGTCTCATGGCAGACTCCCAGGAAAAACTGATGCCTTTGGTCCCCAGACAACATAGGTATTGAAGGGGTTGAGAGTGTTTTCATATCCTCGCACTTAACAGCATTCTACATTAGCCAGAACTATGTTTGACCCTGTCTATTGTCACAGCAAACCAAATACAATGAAAGACTTAGAAAGCAGCATTCAAATGATCAGAGACTGTGGCTATGAGTGAAGAGATGAAGTGGTTTGTTTTAGGAGCCAAAGTGTGTTAGGGTAGAGAATGTAGATTGCATCATCCCCCCCACCACCACCACCATCACTGGCCATGATGCAAAATGGTTCCTATCCAGATGGAGAATGGCATCTTCACCAGCTTTATTAGGAGGAAGCAGAAGGGGAAACCTTGGAAGAAAAAATCCCTATGAGGGGCATTCCTTAAGATGCCTGGTGAGCCTGATGAGAGCTCATCAGGAAATAAGAGATCTGAATACTCGGGCTGGCTCAGCCATTTGACCAGATTCAAGCACTGATCAATTCCTTATCCTCTATGGGTCTCAGTAACCTCATCTTTCAAAGGAAGCAGTTCTGAAAATCTCACACATTTCAACTTTTGAGAACACTGATGCAATGGGATTGGCTGCAAGAACTGCTCTTGCCACAAGAGGGTGTTGTCTTTCTGGAATCATAGAAATTTCTATGTAGAAAATGAAAACGTTTAGGCAAATTGTAACACGTGACCTCCCTGCCCCTTCCACCCCGCCCCTAAGCTAAGGGGTCTTTTACAAACAGTTAAATTAGATTTAAAGACTAATCAACTTTCCCACTTAGATGAAATGACTTATCCCTTGCTACAACAAAGGCAAAAGGAAAAAAAGGAAGACTGCTTAGGAAGACTAATGGGCCATCTCTGAAACATAGACACAGTCTGTAAATCCTGCTCAACTACAAGAAGATATTGACATCTGCTCAGCGCCTGTCTTCATCTTCACAAATGTCAAATCTTCGAGGTGAGTGGGGAGCATCTTGGTCCCTTGGCAGTTTAATAAATCTGGAAAACAACGAATACAGGAGTCAAAATATATCTAAAAATCTAAATGGCAACCAATATTCTGGTAGGAGATAAAGTAGCACACAACTTTATCTACAGCCTTCTAAAACATTAATAAAAGGTAAAATATTCCATTAAGATTAAACACACTGCCCTGACAAATTTCAAATACTCCAATGTTTGGTATCATGTAAGCTTGATACTTAGCTGGGGAGCCATTATAATTCTTTTGTCTTGGATCACCCATAAGCCTAGTTTTGTAACTTCTCCCCCTTCTTTTTTCTTTCATTTCCCTTTATCTTTCTATTTTGTTAAGTGAATTTTCCAGGCTACAGTTGGTCAACACACTTTGGTTCATTCCAAAAGGTAAGAACAGGAAGCAGAAGTAACAGCTGGAGGCCCGAGCTAGAAGAGGACGCTGGGTGCTCATTTATTGGCCAGCGCCAAATAGCTTTGCCTTTTCCCCTGACCACAGTTGAGTCCAGGAGAATCTTACCTTGTGAGATTTAGAGCCCTCTCAAAGGCCACACCAACCATACTATTTCTTAAGAAGGAGTCTTCCACTCTAGGAAAGGACAACCTACAGCAGGGCATGAGAGCAGGGATTGACTGAAGGAAGGTACCTCATTCTTATGCTTCTGCATCCCAACCCCAAAAGCAGCCAATTTCTCATAGAAAAACAGAAAGAAGAGAGATCAAAACACCCAGAACTTTCTGCAGGCAACATTCTCTTGTCCAAATTTACTGCCACCACTTGATTGATTTCTATGACTTTGGTTTATTAATGGTACCATTAATAAACAATGGTACTGATACCATTGTCTCCATGGGGGGCAACAAATTTGCCTTTTAAGCATAAGAAAAAGAGAAGTTATGTAAGTGCAGGTGGGACTCAAATAAATTCCCACAAGCAGGAGGTAGTGTGGTCAGACAGTGAACACCCAGCTCTCCCTACCCTAGAAAACATCCAAACACTGTTCTTTTGGTTTGTTTGGGTTTTGGGTTACACCTAGTGGTGCGTAGGGCTTATTCCTATCTATGCACTCAGGGATCACTCCTGGTGGGCTTGGGAGACCATATGGGGTTCTGGGGTTGAACCCGAACTGGCTGCATGCAAGACAAATGTCCTATCTGCTGTGCTATTTCTCTAACCGCCATACACTGTTCTGTATTTGGTTCTCAGACGAGATTGACACTGATCACTTTCAGAAAAATAAATAATTCCTGATTTGATTTAAACTAGTCAAGTTCCTACTTCATTACATGTGTTAAATAGCTCATATTGCTCCTTGGAGATAAACAAGAGGAGGAAAATCCCTTTTGTGCCAAATAATACAGTTCTATGTTAAATCCCATTGCAGCCCACAGGCAAAACCCCGTTGCTGCCAATGCCATGTCAAAGAAGGTTCTCTATTTCCATATTCCTGTAGCTCGGAGTTTTAATAGTACTTGCTTTACCTAATTACAACAAATTCTTTCCGATAACAATCTTCACAACTAGTGCTTTATTTGGCTCCTAGCCAGTTCCTCAATAAAACATGTATCTACTTTTCCCCTTTTAAGCAGGAAATCATTTTTCTATTCCCTAAAATGTTTCTTATAATTTTATTTCTACATTTATCATCCAACAGTACAATTATAATCCTTGAACTGTGTGGGATCCTTGAAAGGCAGAGCTTTCTTGGTCGCTGCTTTTCTAGGTGTTTAGAATAGTGCCTGTTCTTCAAAAGAATAACAGATTAACAGATTAATGAATGCCACTGATGAACCCAGTGTTGATATGGGGGGAATCTCTGGTTTATTAAAGTCCACTGAAGCATCTGCTGTGTGTAGGTGCACACCACATAAGCAGGTATCATTGTCAAGAGGAATATGAAGAACATACTCAGGATACAGGTTATGCTTAGCTTGGGAAATCATGTATTCCAAAATGTGCCAGTAGTTATCTACTCTATATTAAACAGTGACACCATCTCAGGTGGAAAGAAGCCTAATAATTGTCCAAGACCATCTGGAACTAGATTGGTTGGCAGTTCATTGTACGTTGCCAGTGGGTAAGTGTTCTTTTCATGCAAAAAAAAAATAGGGAGCTTCCATAGTCTTGTGAGGTTGTGATTTTTCCTTTTGTTTTTAGTTAAATATTTGGTTGGCTTTACACACACTGTAAATTTGATTGCTAACCAATAAAATAATTCACTTTAATTCTGTGAAAAATACAAGGGCAACAAGAAAATTCAGGATCACAAATAGAATTGTTGATTTCAAAGAAATCAATCACTTGAGCAGCAACACCGCCTTATTTTCTCATTAGCTATTACCTGTCTCTTGAAGATCATTGACAGTAAGATGTCTAATCTTGACTGCAAGAGGTATAATTGCAGCTCAACTGGGAAGACAAAGAGATGAGCCAGTAGATATAATTGTAATAGGTCCTATAAGAGAAGAATATTCATAATTCTTCTGGATGGCATATGTGGAAGGGAAATGCACCCAATTTCAAAGCATGGTGGGGACCTGGGAGCCAGGGATAATATTTAGGATGAACTTATTAACCTAAAGATCTAGCATAACTCAGCAAAGTAAAATGTTTCATGAAAAGGAAAAGAATGCATCCTTTGGACAGGTACATAAAGTTTCCATTCTTTGGATTTCCTTCTTTATTATGCATTGCTTCCTCTCTGTATAGTCATTATAAAAGAAAAGGAGGTGATTGCTGTGGAATGAATGTGTAAGTCTACCCAAGTTTTTATATTAGCTCATAACTTCCAAGGTAGCAGTATTTGGAGGTGGGAACTTTGGAAGTAGTTGATTAGTCATGAAGGTGAAGCATTCATGAGTAGGATTTATGTCTTTACCAGAAACAATATATAGAGAGGTATATAAACAATATATAGAGAGGTATATAGAGAGGTATGAGAGTATACCACCCACCACGGCAAGCTACCCATGCCATATTTGATATGCCAAAAACCAGTAATAATTATAAACCATGTTCCCATGACCTGAACGAATGGTTTGAGGCTCTTCGCCTTCCTGAAGCGAATAGATGCCCTTCGGCTACACTAGCACACGACAGGATGTATGGAGATGTTACTGGTGCCTGCTCAAGCAAATTGATGAACAATGGGAAGACAAGTGATAAAGTGATATAGATAGAGAGGATTTATGTCTTTATGAGAAACAAAATATAAATAGTATATATTATATTAATATAATAAACAAATACATATTTATGAAATATAAATATACATTTACACACATAATAAATATATGTATACTTATATATTTCATATAGATAGATGATAGATAGATAGACAGACAGACAGACAGATAGATAGATAGATAGATAGATAGACAGACAGACAGACAGATAGACAGATAGATAGATAGATAGATAGATAGTAGATAGATAGATAGATAGTAGATAAATAGACAGATAGATAGACAGACAGACAGACAGACAGACAGACAGACAGACAGACAGACAGATAGATAGATAGATAGATAGATAGATAGATAGATAGATAGATAGATAGATAGATAGATAGATAGATAGCAAGAGTGAGGGGAGGGAGCTCTCCACTTCCAAATCGTAGAGCAAGACGGCTGCCTTCTACAAACCAAGAATCAGGTCCTCACAAGATGTCAAATATGCAGGCTTCTTGATCTTTGACTTTACAGTCTTAAAACTGTGAGATATAAACGTTTGTTGTCTAAGCTACCAAATCTATGGTATTTGTCATAGCAGTCTGGGATGACTAAGACAAAGGTAATGAACTCCAGTTCTTAACCGTAAGCTATAATCTGATCCACTGCTTTCTGTCTAAGAGATTCAGAATGCCTCCTCTCTTATCCCAGTAAAGCCCTTTATAAACTGAAGGTAAAGTTTGGGCAGGCAACAGATGTAGTCCTTGGATCAGATCATCAGTGATAAATAGAAATCTTGCAAATTTCCCATTCCTCTCTATAGCATCAAAGATACTGTTGCTGCCAAGGGCTTGCATATCATACAGTCATGTTCCATCTTAAGGGCACACATACTTAATTTTTTAATTTATTTTGCTTTTTTTGGGCCACATCCTGTGAAATTCAGGGATACTCCTGGCTCTACACTTGGTATTACATCTGATGGTGCTCGGGGACCATGTGGGATGCCAGGGATCAAACCTAGGTTGGTCATATTGCATGGCAGACACATGCCCCACCCACTGGACTGTAGCTCTGGCCTGGGCACCCATATTTTTAACCTTGTTTTTGTTCTTAGGTGACAAGAGGTCTAAATTTCATATCATAGACTACCTGCAGAAAAAAAAATACCAATGCCTCTGACTGGCAGGGCAAGTATTTGTGAGGAAGAATGAATTGCAATGATTTCAATAAATTCTTTCTAGGTTTTCCTAAGAGATTCTCAGCAAGACTACCTGTTATGGTAGGCAAGATTATGAAGTTGTCAGTTTGCTAACTACTACCATTGAAAGTTGGCCAAATATTTGAAGGTGTGCCAAGAACAAAAATCTGAGCAGATAAGTAGCATGATCACATTTTGCTTTAGAATGATCATGATCACATATGTGCTTTAGAATGATCTCTAGGAAGATTGTGGATGACCCAAGGTGAAAGAAATCCACAGCAAGAAATTGGGAGTTAAGAATCCATATTCAGTGCTCAAGCTGTTGGACATGCCGGAGGACATCGGGAAGACAAAGACCAAGAAACAGAGTTCAGTGGTGACTGAGGACTGAGCAAGAACAAGGGCCTTAAAAACTTAATCAATTAGTTCTATTTTATTATTTAAAATTTTATCTTCCCATTACACTTTATACAAACCCTGGTTTACAAAGTTGTTCATGATGATTTGTTACAGATATTCAATATACCAACACAAATTCCACCGCCATTACGTCATCTCACCACCATTATCTCCAATTTTCTCAACATCCCTTAAGCATACCTCCATAGTAGGCCCTCAGTAATTTATTGTATATTGCTTGTTATAAATTGCTAAAGGAATGATCAAACAAACCTTCCTCAGAAGAAAGGTAGTGAAGCTTGTGTATATCACCAATGAACTATTAAGCCCTCTTATAATATGTTACCAAGATGTTGTTACAGGTTAAGACTTCTGTGTTCATCTTCTGTTAATAGAGATTGGATGCCTTCTACGTTACATTCCATCAATCTGGTATGCTTTTCCTGGTTTATAGTGTTGTAGAGTTTAAGATGTCGCTCCAGGGAGTTCAAATTTTTAATGAGGTGAAAAGGCTAGAGTTAAATTTTTAACTGGGTGAAGTTTGGGGCATGTGTATGATAGCCATGATTTCTAAAAGTAGAGCGAGATGGGGGAGGGATCCCATTCCTAGACCCCATGAACGCCTCAAAATTTCAGTCACAAAACCTGTGTACATGACTTTTTCAACATTAATTTCTGGGTAATGCTTGTCCAGAGCAGTGGAATCTGGCTGCGTGCATGGTGGTGATTGTGATTATGTATATGATACATACCTACCCCACGTAGTGGTACCCTGAATGACTCAGCCTAGTGCAGGGTTCTAGAGAATTTCTGCGTCTTATTGACCTCTCTCAAGATTTATTTATAAGTCTCTGGATCATGACTGGTGAAAGAGTTTACATGGCACCAGAGGTGGTTCGTGAGAGCAAAAGCCTTGACCAGCTTTTAAGTCTCTGGATCTGACCACTGGAAACAAAAAAGATCAAGGAAAAGGAGGAGAGCTAATGCCAATACTAAAATTAAAGTTTATTAATTTGTACTTTAAACTTTGTATACCTTAGTGATTTTCAAACTGATTTAAGCGAGACAGTCAAGCTAAACTGGATTCTCATTCTCTTATTCATTCTCTCTTTCTTTGCAAATACTGACTTGGTGGCAATGACCTTCATTCCTCAAGTAGCTAAGCATAGGAAGAAATCAATTTATAAATGAATACATGACAACTTTGTTGGTTTTCTTAGGCTACTGAGTTCTTACCTTAGGTGTCAGAATGACAGTACAATTGGGTGGGTGCTTGCTTTTCACTGGCCATCACATTTATCACCTCTGGCACCATATCCTGAGCATCTCCAGGGGTGACCCCAACCCCAAAGCCAGGAGTAAGCCCCTGAGCACCACCAGGTGTGGTTTGCTCCATTCAAGCAAAGTTCTTACCTTAATTTTTTTTTTGGCCTGGATAAATGACTAGCTCTGCATCTATATGACCCAATCTACAATTATTTCCTTTTCTTCTCTTTGCTTAGAACTTTGACAAAAACCACTAGAGGGTGATGTGACCCACTTATTTGGCCTGATAGAGCTATCCTTATCCAGAGTAGAAAGGTAGGGATACTCAGGCTTCCAACAGATCTGCAGCGGAGAGAGGGAGGTAATGTAAACTAGAGGCAAGACAACTTTGGAGACTGCCAGCATGACAATACCAGAGGCATGAAACCGCATAGATTTAGACTTTTTCCACCTATACAATGGGGACACAATACTTGTTCACCATCTCTAGCGTTAGGGAGTTTATGAGGATTAGATCATATTTTAATACTCAGTAGAAGCATAGTGTGACAAAATATAAATCTTCAAAGAGCACAAAGATTGAGTTAGCTGGTCTTTTCAACTGAATTTTGACAATGAACTCTTTATCTGTTATCATTAAATAATAAGCACCTAGAAAACAGCAATATACATGAAATAAACATACATATGTACATATTTATATACATATGCTTTATTCACTATTAGTCAAAAAGTGCTCCTTGGTAATAGAGTAGTAAAATGGAGACCTCACTTTGCTGGAGTTTAAGTTTTATTGGGATGAGTTATTTGAGAGAAAAGTGGGCCCTGTCAACCTATGGAGAGGGGTATCTTGAATCACATAATTAGTCAAGATCATTGGACTGTTAACCTAAGTGTGGCCACACTTCCCAGTTTCCAAGCAGTTCCCCACTCATTTTCAATCCTTCCCATCAGAGGTAGTACAAATGTCTAAGCAAACAGGAAAATGGATGTTAGAGACTATAAACTCAGGATTCTACCTCATGCAGGCAATTGGTTTGCTGGTCAAACACAAAGTTGGCTTTAGAAATGCTAGTGCCCAGAAAGCTCTGATAAAGAATTTTAAAAAAAAATGGTCTTCATCACTGCATGCGGCAGGCCTGGGCCGCCCGGGTTCGATCCCCGCATCCCATTTGGTCCCCCGAGCACCGCCAGGAGTAATTCCTGAGAGCAGAGCCAAGAGAAACCCCTGAGCGTTGCCGGGTGTGACCCAAAAAAGCAAAAAAAAAAAAAAAAAAGTCAAATTCATTCAGGAAGCAAACAGTTTTTTAAATTTATTTTCAATAGATAAATATGAGTTTTTTCATAAGCAAAGGAAGGTAAGGAGGGTGCTTGGGGTTGGAAAGATTCAGGAACTTAAATTTGTGCTCTTCTGAGTCTGGACTGATATTGCTAAATAAATCTTTTGAGAAAGAGTGGGCTCAGAGAAGCCCAAGACTGATTGATTCTGTGTTCTCAAGTTTCCTTCCTACTGCGGGAACACCCCAAGGCAAGGCAACCTTTGGGTTTTTTGTTTTGATTTGGTTTTTGGGCCACAACCTTCGGTGCCTAGGGCTTTCTCCTGGCTCTGTGTTCAGAGATACTCCTGGAGATGCTTGGGATGGAAGGGGAAACTCTTAAGAAAACTATCTTGTGTCTCAGATCCTATCCTGAAACTTGCAAGGTTTGAAAGAATCTGTACTCAATCCTTCAACAGTAACTTTTTTAGTTTCTAGGAGTCAAAATTGAATATTTATTGGCTAGATAAATGGATGGTTTTAATACTATGAAATTCATTTTACATTAGAATGCATGTCTGTGCTGCCTGTGTTACTGTATCCATTTGCCAGATTTCTGTCAATGTAAAAAGGAGTTTCACTAGAGCACATCCTCTTTGTTAATAGAAAGCCCGTCTTTTATTTTAGAAAACAAACAGCACTTGGTGACTGCAGCAGCGTCTTGCTTCTGTCTAATTAGATGTGCCTTATTATTCCTTGAGGTAGATAATAATGGAACTTCTTGAAATGCCAGCACTGGGACTTGAAAGCCTTTCTTGCTTACAGGAAACTGCAGTTACTGAATTTAAGTAGGACCATTCTGGCTCACCAGATTCAGATGTGCATGACACTGATATACTATAATACTGATATACTTTATTTTAAAAATAGATAAACAGATTAAACTTGAGTCAATGAATATTCTTTAAATCCCTTTGCAAATGTATTTTTTTTCCAGATCTAGGCATTGGAACTAGTCACACTTGAGAATCATAAACTTTTCACTGAACCAGTTCTGGACAGCAGCTTTAACACTGACTGTTTAGGAGGCATAAGCTTTACCACCAAAGCAATTCTACCCCAGCCCTTCTCCTTTTGACTTTTTTTTTGGAAGTCCTTCCTTCCTTCCTTCCTTCCTTCCTTCCTTCCTTCCTTCCTTCCTTCCTTCCTTCCTTCCTTCCTTCCTTCCTTCCTTCCCTTCCTTCCTTTCCTTCCTTCCTTCCTTCCTTCCCTTCCTTCCTTCCTTCCTTCCTTCCTTCCTTCCTTCCTTCCTTCCTTCCTTTCCTTCCTTCCTTCCTTCCTTCCTTCCTTCCTTCCTTCCTTCCTTCCTTCCTTCCTTCCTTCCTTCCTTCCTTCCTTCCTTCCTTCCTTCCTTCCTTCCTTCCTTCTTCCTTCCTTCCTTCCTTCCCTCCCTTTTCTTTTATTGTTATTGCTTTTGGACCACATTCAGGAGACCACGTAGGGCACCAGGGATTGAACCTAAGTCAGCAGTGTGCTAGGCAAGTGTCATAGTTGCTGTACTATCTATCACTCTGGCTTCAGAGCTGGCTTTCGTTGAACATTTTTATTGAGAAAACTTTATAAGGACAATCTGCAGAATGAGAAAGCAAATGAGTGTCTTGATATGAGGACCACCTTCACCTTTCTTTGGTTCACGCATTCTTTTGAGAACATGTTCCTCTGTGGAGCTGTTATATTTCTCTTTACTTACAAAACATTCTGTTTACTGTTGCTTATGTTCCAAACTGATTGAGTCAGTAGAAAAATAAACACAGAGAGGAAACTGGCAGTAGGATTCCAACAAGAAGAAGCAGAGACGACATCTGTGGATTGCTTCTGTCTCTTTAACAGTGTCAAGAAAGAAGGGGAAAATCTCCTTGGACATATCTATCCTAGTTTGTTGTTGCAAATATGATTATGATTATGGCATGTTTCTCTTTTTCCAGACACTTCTCAGGAACATAAAAATGGATCTCGCACATTGTTGGACAAGCTGAAGTCATGGTTTAGCAAAACATTTTTCTCAGGGCACTGAGGCCTGTGACTGAAGGAATAGCAAGGCTGCTGATTTTCGGAAATTGACCCTTCCCTTCTGGCTGGCGTGTTTCAGAGTAGTTGTTATCTGGGAGCGACCTATTCATTCAATGAGTGTGATATCATTAAAACAGCCCTGCCCTTCCTCCACTTACAATGCTGAGACCCTGTCCACAAGAGTCAGATGCCAAACCTAGGCGGGTGGAGCCTACCAATCAGATTCATCCAGGAGCTGCGCCATGGGAGAAAGTTGATTTCCTGACGCTATGAGCAGAGTGCAGACGGCAGTGAGTGGGAGACTGACTTGGATAAGGAAAATTGCAGGTGCATAGAATTTCAAATAAAGAAGAAAAAGAAGACAACGGGGGTCACTTAAAGTCACCCGATTGTGTACCAAATGAAAAAATAACTTAAAAGTTATAATTTTTCACACATCCTCAACAATGAAGGGAATAGGATCGTTGCATGCACTAGTCATGAGCTTTATCAGATATGCCACATTTCCCATTTTGGCTCCAATTATATAAGCAAATTCTTTTCCCAGATTCTAGCCCCCAATTCCTGCTTTTAACTATACCCAGAGAAAAAGAAAATTGAAGCTGGTGTTTTGTTTCTCTATGCTTCTTTAACTTTCAGAGTTCCTGATATATTAGTTCTGACAAAAATTTCTGGTCTATTGTAGGTGATTAATACACGTTTTTTAATAACCAAAAGACGTTAAAACATGATGTCTTTGTTGAGGGAGGCATTTGTAGACCATTGATATTGTTGAGGAACTGAATAGTAAAGAAAACACCAATTGGACCTCAAATCTTAAAAATTATACTTTCCCCACAGATGAAATTTATTTTCTTTATTTATAAAATGGGGATATAGTTGCCTTGTCCACCACACATAGACATTAATGAATCAAGTTATGCCATTTATGCAAAATAATTTAAAAAAGTGCTTTTCTGTTACATATACACATATTTTATACACCAAGAAAGTTCTCAATTATTAAACAATTACCAGTGACTATTAATATTTTCTATACCTAAAAGTCTTTAGAGCTTCTTCACTTGACTTTTTTGAGACTAATAATAGCATTAAGAGATGCTGTGGGGTTTCAGTTTAACCTAGAGCAGAAGTGTTGGCAAGCTTTCTCCTATTAAATTCCAGACAGTAAACATTTCGGCTTTATTGGCCATATGGTTGCCATTGCTCAACTGTGTCTTTGTAGGTGGAGAATAGCTGTGGATGTGATATAACAAATAGACAGGGTTGTATATCCATAAAACTTTATTTACAAAATC